>CABFOW010000862.1:10761-32556 GCA_902141385.1 Timema californicum | reverse complement strand
TAATGTATGTACGTACGTATATAATGTATTACCTGACCCCGTGAATGAGGTTTTAAACACAGTTTTGACAACCAACGAGATGGCCACCAGTTTGATTACCTTCAGTCGTCTACAACTGATTATATACACCCTACTTCCTCCATAAAGGTTGCTACATAACAAAACTAGTTAGTGCTATTTTTTATTTGTATCCTCAATTGTGCCTTGGAATTTGAAGATTACAATAACAAAGCACAATGAGTTTTCATGTTTTTAAGTAAGGTCAGCACATAGCTTAAATACATCGACCTGACAACAATAGCTTTGTTTTTTAAAACACATTAACTTCAAATGTTTTCCTGAAAAAAAATTGTAGTTTGTAAACTTGACTTGTAAAATTTCATATTTTAAAATAAAATGAGCAAGCAGTATTTGTTTATTTTCTCACACACATAAAGTAGGTATAATGAAATCTTAAAAAATTTAGTCCTCAAAGTATGATTAATCTTGACGTTCTATGTTCCCCAGAACCCAAAAATGTGGGTACTACAATTCTATCTTTATGTCTATCTCTAAGGCCAGATTTGAAATGGTATGATGAATTTTGTTCAAACTTGACATTTTAAAAGAATATGGCCATACCTGGATAAAAAATAAATCGTTGACAGATTTTTGAAAATATGGTAGTTTTCTGAAGTAGCTGAAACTTTTTTGTTTAAAATGGATATTTGAGAAGTGTTTTAGATGAAAAATAAGAATGAATGCTAGGTTTGTATAAGAAAACAATATTCTAGAGTTTGATGACTGAATTTTGAACATTAGTAATTTCTGAAGAGTATTTTATATAGTTGCCAAAATAACGTTAGTTTTCCTGAGGAAGACTTTCTAAGGGGTAGTTTACTGATAAGTAACAGATTTTAATTTTTTTTATC
The DNA here is from genome assembly GCA_902141385.1 of Timema californicum. Taxonomy (NCBI): domain Eukaryota; kingdom Metazoa; phylum Arthropoda; class Insecta; order Phasmatodea; family Timematidae; genus Timema; species Timema californicum. The sequence goes on along the minus strand of CABFOW010000862.1, from coordinate 31,645 downwards.
ACACAATATAATATATTTATTTATTTCCCACCGCTTCTTACTACCCGTTCGGGTTATATACCTATGCAATAATTAAGTTAATGGGTTAGTAATTAGGAGGGTTGAATTTAGAGGAAGTGAACCCATATTTTCGTGGAGGGAAAGTGTAAAACCATTTAGGAAAAAACACCCTCATTTCACGTGACAGATTGGGACCTCGATTTCCCCGTCCTCGGCAGACTAGCTCAACACGAAACAAGCGCGTTAGCTAACTACGCCACCGAGGCGAATTCACTATACTAGACTATATTAAAAAATATACACTATTGTGTTCCATTTATTTTTATATCGTGTCCTAACTAACGTATGGCATATAATATCCGCATTTAACTATACTAATACCTGCTTCGTTGGCATCATGCTCTAAGACGTCACTCTTGAGATAAACTATACTTCCAACGACGGGGCGATTGGGGTTAGATCCTGGTTGGATGTACAGAGGGTGGTTTTTCTCATTTGGTTTTACACTAACTCTCTCCACGCAAATGCGGGTACACCACTTATAAATCCAACCTTACTCATTCCTAACACATTAGCGTAATTAGTAGGTTTACATAAGCGTATAACCCAAATGGATAGTAAGATGCGGTGCTAAAAATAACTATACTAATGGGATAGAGATGAGGAAGCTAGATTTTTATAGGAAGTGTATCAACATTTGTATGGAGGAAGAGTGTAAAATCAGTTAGTTACAAAACCTCAGTATACCTGGCTGGGATTCGAACCTATACAGGCTATGTAATTGTAGAGATGGATAAAATTATTTTAAGTAATATCAGGAGTGGATGTTTGATTAGAGTGGCTAAACCATTCGCTTTCAGGGTACCCTCACTCGATTCCGGATGGGGGAGTTGAGGTTATTAAATATTTTTTATTCAGGTATGTCCTGCTATTCAAATAATAATAATTATACACCTTTTAGGTCTCGATATATAAGTAGATGTACTGTTGTAGGTTGAGTATTTTGTTGTTGTTCGGTAATCCACATCTTACTACCCACCCAGACTACAGGAACAGTTACAGTAATAGGTAGGAGTTTAGAAGGTAAACTTTAAATAACGTGTATCCAATTTTGTTTGTGGGGAGAGGGGGAGGAAGCAGGGTCAGCGGGAAACCCTTATGGTAAAAAACAACTTAGTAAACCCTGCCAGGATTCGAACACCAGCCTATTCCGACACCAGCAATTAAGTAAAGAAGATAAAGACTCACGCCTTTGACCACGTGTTAACCGGTACGGACACAAAGTTAAGTTAGTATAAAATCGTGTCAATTTTTTCTTTTGGAATTAGTGTGTTTCAGATATATCTAATAAAAATTAAAAACCGATATTATTTTGTTTTTTTATCTCAAAATAGACCGTTAATCACAATCATTATTGTAAGATACTATGACCCATTGAATGTTCAAATTACGTAAAGTAGTAAGGAGACTATAGAAATTTTTATTTAAACATTGATAAACTTTTACTTTACGTATACATGCATGAACATGCATGAACATTATTTTAGTGACTTTAATAACTGTCAAAAAATATTCCTTCTTATTTAAACCGGATAGCTTTACCTACCAGCTACTTCTGTGGTTGCGGGACTTTCAGTGCTGGTTAGGTAAGAGTGGTTTGTGACACAATATTTATAATATATAATATTTTATGCAACATCCCGTTTACAAGAAGTATATAATTAATTATAAACAGATATAAACAGATACGTTCATTTTGTTTAGTGGAACATTTGTATGAGAAACCTCCACACACAAACAATCAGACAACACAATATAATTATTTTCCTTAAGAAATAGAAAAATATCTTTAATATAGAATTTATAGCATTTAATCAACTAGATAAATAAAACTACATTAAACAAACTTAATTATTTACAGCCACATTATTTTTCAGTTAATGCTCTTATAATGGAGTTTAAACTTGTTATATTATATTATAAGATATAAAATAAGTCAAGACTTAGATATTATATTTTATAATGTATGAAAGTATGGTTCAAATTAGATAATTGATTAATAAACTATTACGTATAATTTGACATTATGATTAACCCTCACAGGACATTAACATACTTTGGTATTAACTATTTACATTTACAAGGAGTGCTGTAATATGAGTCAAATAGGTACAAACTGATAACAGGACATAATACACGATTAATTGACCACTTGATTAAAATGAAAATAAAATTCAAACAATAATAACAGTAACGAACTAGTTTATAAAGTTAAATATAATATGTAATATCAGTCTAATAGGAATGAACTAATAACATGACATAATATACTATTAATTACAATTATTTAAAAATGAAAGTAAAATTTAAACAATTACAATAGTAACGAACTAGCTATGAAATAAATTATACTGTGGAACAATTCAAAACAACAATTTAAAACAAGTCATACATAATGGATGAGTGGTTTGAATGGTAACATTTCAGTGTTAAAGACTTTTCCAAAAAGGTTTAATTTAGTTTGATAATTATCTAAGTCTTATCTGATGTTTTGGTCCCTGTACTACTTTCGGTGTTCCAGTATGTGCTTGGAATCAATGGAACGTTATTCAGCCGACATGTTTCGGTACTAGAAACAACGTACCATATTCATGGAACTGAAATTAAAATTAAAGACTTAATTTCAATTTCATGACTATGATAGCATAATACCAATTATAACAGATATATTTGGTGACCTGGTGGTCTATGGGTAAGGTGTCGACCTTCTGTGCTGGGGTCTGGGGTTCAATCCTCAGTCCCGGCACAGATTTATCTGATTGCCAAACCCTTCCTTCACCTCTGACAAGTCGTGTAATAATCACAACTTGTGAATGTGGGGATTACCAGGCCTCCACCGTGGTTCGGATTCCACGTTAAACTGTAGGTCCTCCATTTCATCTCACAATCACCCTACCATTACACATTAGCGTAAGTGTGTATAACCCAAACGGGTAGTAAGACGTGGTAATAATAATAATAATAATAACTGATATATGTTACAGTTTTAACTTATATACTTTAGAATAAATAATAATTATTGTTAAAATTTAGAGATATTTATTAATATTTATGTTAATCCTAAATGTTACCATTAAGTTATCAAAAACGTTCATCTTGCTACTTTACGTTTCTTAGAGTATGGACCATGTGTTTCTTTAATAAGCCAAAACGAATCTATCACAACTCCAACCTGAAACAAACAAAATTATTATAGTATTATCTCCAGGATTGTTTTCACTATTTGGATATTAACATTGCTACCAGCCCACATCGGTGGGCATGCGGTCAATATGCTAAGTTCACTTAATATGGTTTGATGGTTCGAACCCTTCAACTTCTCTTCGGGATTTACTATTGAAAGGTATTCTGTAATAAACTCTTAGGATTTGGCAATAAAACAGAAAAACAATAAATTCTACATTAAAAAGGAAAATTTCCCGTTGATTCGTTTTAAGAAAAGAATCTTTAAGCAACATCAATTTTATTGGATTTGATTCGTTAATTCAATGGCTCCTAACCTTCCCGGTAAAAATCTACAATTTATAGGGGGAAAAATGCATCGCAATCAGTTAGGCGGTTTCAGAGATATTAGGAAATAGACACACTAAAAGATACAACCCTCATCTAGTCCAGTTTTCCACTAATGGGGAGGTTGGTATTCCTACCCCGGCTGGATATATATACGGAGATATATTTTTTTCCCAGCACTCTCTTCAATCAGATGCGTGTAGCCTACCTACATTTACTTTTAAATCTCTACCTTTCTCACCCCTACTATACTAATGTAATTTAATGTAGAAAACCCGAATGGATAGTAAGACATGATGAACTTATTTGTATTCAATTTAGAACCAGTCTTAAGATTTTCTACATAAAAAACCCTACACCCGCCCAATGTAAGTTTTTGGGTGAACCACTGATCGGTATTAAGAATTGGTGCATCGAGAACGACCGATACTCACTCTAGGGTGTTCGACAGAGACATACTCCATGTAGAGATGGCTGCTGTTGAACACCTTCAGTCTGTTGTAACCGTAGTCGGCACTACGGAATGCTGACCAGTAGGGCTGTTCTGATTTGAACGGATCGTGGAATTCACTGCAGCCCTGTTGGAAACAACCCACATACAATTTGGTTTTTTTAAATATCAAGTTAGTTTTATGGAGTTTCGTCTTTTATTAAGAAATGCATTTCAATAAAACTTTCTGCTCTTCAATCAACTTTATTATGATAATGACAATTTTCAATCTCGAAGCTAATTGAGCTTTTGTTTGTTTTATGTGTCCTAGAACTAAGAAAAATGTGGGCTTTGCTCTTATCCCCCCGTGTATGGCTGTTTACACCCTAGTTTACAGTCGAAACGATTTTATGTAATTTCGTTCAGACTTAATATTTACATTTTATTTACATCTAGGCTAAATCGTGATTTTGATTCAACGCCTTAGGTTTTAGGTTAATTTACAGGATACTAATTTTTCGAGTTAAGAAATTTTCCACAAATGGACAATTTTGTTTAAAATGAATAAATGAGGATTGTATTTATTATATAACAAATAACACTATACTATTGTTTTTTAAAAGAAAAACAGATATAGGGATTAGTTTATTTAGGATTGTTTAAGAAAACTTGAAATAAAAAACAGGCTTAAAAATGTTCGTAATTTACAATTGAATTTAATTTCATATGATAATCAATTTTTTTTGGAACAATTGTCTAAGGGCAGTTTACATAAGAACCAATTTTAAACATTTGTGTATCTTATTAATTCAAGATGAGAATGTATGTACGATTAGGTCAAAACATTTATTTTATTCTTTGCTACGAGTCTAGTTGAATTGTTCTCATCTTAAGCTATTTAACTTAAAGTGTGGACGTAGGTTACATAAGAAAAGGTCAGTGTTTTTGCAATTTTTACATCAACGCTTTTTTTTAATCAAAATAAATAAGATATTGATTCATTAGAAACATGGTGACATCAACATTTCTTGAATATTTGGCAAGGGTGTCCTGGTAATTAATAACAACATTTTTACTTGTATTTAAAAAGTTTGTCACCTAATGCCACTACAATCATGACTAGATATTTAAAAAAATACTGTTGATATCAAATGTGAAGAAAATTGAACTCTAATTTTGATCAAAAAAAGTTTTAATGTAAAAAACTGTAAATACACTGACCTTTTCTCTACCTTAATGATGCATGAATATCAAGGGAAAATTGAAAGGAAATACGCCTCTATTTATCTAGAAAGATGATGGAAGACCAAATAGAATATAAGTTGATTCTATCAACGTCGGGTGGATATAACGTTTAATATTGAGGGGTAGTAATTATTCAATCCCCCGTGAAACATGTATCCAGGCCTCTTCTACAAAGATATATATGGAGTAAACACATAATTTATAACGACATCTGGCACGATATTTTCACCCCATTTCTTTGCATGGACAGCGAGAAATTAAAATTGAATAAGAAAAGAGTAGGGGGAGTTTCAATAAAAAAAAGTATGTACGTGTTTATTGCCTTAGATCAGGGGTGGGGAAACTTTTGGCATTGGAAGGCCGCATATGTCACTTCATGGATCCCTTATAAGACCTCATAAGTACCACCGATTTGGATAATATTGTCAAGTTAAGGTGGCCGCCTACAGGAATGCTAAAATGCGCTGCAGACAGATGTCCAGAAACCCAGAATTATATAAAAAGTAGTTTGTTATTTAAAAATATGGATCACACCAAAATGGAGGTGAATTATATCAACATGTATCTTTATAATTAAAAATCATTAATTATTAAAACAATTCATTTTTAGATATTTTAGGATTGTTTTAGTAGTTTTGATGCTTCAGAATAGTAATGTTCATAAGAAATACCTCTGTTGAGGATATTTACCTTCAAGTAGGCAGAACCCTTAAATGCTACTATAAAATTTGTGAAATATGTAAGATCGTTGCACAAGATTGTATAGTGCTTGATGCCTGATGAATCATAAATATATGTGTTTTTTGTGTTTGGATTGCTCATTTCAGAAGTTGACTTACCGCGGAGCCTGTAATGACGTGTACAGGTGCCTCAAGGTTGCTGTAGGGTGAATCCAAACTGCCGTTATAAATCTGGTAATCGTAAATCGGCCATAACCTCTCGTAAGAGTGCTCGTGAGCCCAAATTTCAAGATCTACTCCGTAATCGTAGAACAAATCTTCCAAACCTTTACTATAGAAGAATAAGTTTATTTTATTAGTTTAAATATTGATTCTAATCTTAATACTCATTAAAAATATTCGTCCATTAATACTAATGGCGCAGGAATGAGGAAGGTGGAATTTATGAGGAATGTATCTGACTTTGCAGACTGGAGAAATATTTATATAAAAAAACTTTAGTACACCCGGTTGGGATTCAAACTCAAAAATTTCCATCACCATTTAACCAAACAAGATGAGACTGACGTATTTGTTTGCATGCCCATCGATGCGTGTGTCTATATATTGTTTAAACATTTTTTCTATTTTATGCAGGGGTGGCTCGAGACCAATTTTTGCGCCCGGGAGGGATTGATTTTTGGCACCCCATTGTATTGCTTGAGTATAGTAGTAAAATATGAAAATAGTCCCCGAACCTAACAACTAAAAACCTAACGTAACCCGGAGGTAAACTCCACCAACGGTAATCATGCTCCAAATGTTTCACTGAGAGTATGTACGGAAACGGTTAGGATTAAAAAGAAAACTTTAGAACATGTTTGTTATGCTCTTTATTTTTTATCATAAAAAACTTTGATATAATGAACAGTTTGAGAGATAATTCAGAAAAACCGTTTTGGGATGGTTAAAATAACTTTTTATGAGTGGCACTATATCCTACTCTAGTCAACATAAAAAACTATACCAATATGTTAAATGTAATGTTAAGCTCAAAAAGTGAACGATTGTTATGCTTAGTAGCTCCACTATGTCGCCCAGGTTTCGTTAGGTTAGGAGTTGTTAGGTTTGGGGATTATTTTCATATCACTTCCAGTCTACGTTAGGTTAGGTTGGTGCTTTGTTTGGTCCCCCCCCCTCCCATTGAGCTTACAGCGAGAATTATGAGTTTTTCTTGACAAACATGTATTCAGAATACAGTTAATATGACTAATATTACATTTTTCACAATACTAGATAGGTAAGTTACCGAAGGGGGAAAAAACATTTATACACGTTTTGCTAGTTGAGAGAAAATAAAGGTTAATTGTTTTTATATTATGTCATTTAAGGTGCGTTTCTAAGATTACCGGTTTGTATACATCAACAAATTATAAACTTACTTAATTTGAAAACAGACACAACGCGCAGTGCCCCAGGGCTATCCATAATGGAGAACTCCCAATTTCATCAATGATAAATTTTTCAATCATGCTGGGATTTGAACCCGGGTTCCTTGTTTCAGTAGTCTGATGCACTACCGAACGAGTCAAGGTAACGTAATAAAGAGAGGTTTATTTAGGATGAAGGTCAAAGTTAGATCTCCCTCAAACTTCTGGATACTGAATTATTACCCACACAGAAAGGAAGACGTACTCGTTTTTTTGAGGGGGAGCTCTGAGGGGAAGTATTATCTACGGTAGATCGTGGTGAAAACACCAAACAGGATATTTCAAATGTTTTCTTTAACATTAAATCCCTTTTGAATCAATTTAGAGTTTCCAAAATATTTAATTTGGGATTGAAAATGATTTGAGTTTTTAAGCTCCCAATAAGATAAAAGCCTATACACTGAGGATAGATACAAACATACTCTATTATTCTTACTAAGGGTATTTAACATGCACTTTCTTAACCGAATTATTTTATCATTATTATATCAGCATACGACTTACAAACTAATTAAACTCTAGAAAAGCACAACACCCAGTTCCACGGCAGTCATTTCATCTCTGTTAAGGGGGAAACCCCAGTTCCATCATATACATTTAAGTAGAACCTCACATACCCGGGCCTCATTGGTCCGTATTTCCGGTTTATATGGATTGAAATATCACATTAATTAATTTTTGGAAAACTTTTTTATGTTTATATGGATTGAAATATCACATTAATTAATTTTTTGGAAAACTTTTTTATGGGACGAATAATTAGTTTATTATGAAAAAAAAACCTTATATCTAAGACATAGAATATTACGATACTGTATTCGTAACATGTTCAAGTGCTTTATCATTTGTTACTGTGAAAATAAATAGTGAGTTGTAGTAATATAAATGGTTTTAATGCATTTTTCCTTTAATTTCCGCACTATACAGATTTTAGTTAATCCTGATGACACTCGATCTCAGTTAGGCCGGATAAACGAAGTTCCACTATATATATAAATAATACATGCAAGGAATAGAATCCGGGACTGCCAGTTCAGTGGATGGACAGGCTACCTACTGATCCAAAATGTCAGACAATACATTGGCACAGCTTCCAACTCAAAGGGGGCGAGAGTAGAGGAGAAGTGGTCGCTTAACTCGTATGTCTTCACTCACTCAGGGATGTGAAAAAAGTATCGATACTTTATTAGTATTGCTATTTTCCTTTCAATACTAGTATTTTTTACTCGATACTTTTTTTCCGATATTAGTATTCACACTCCGTTATAAGATCGGTAACAAAATAAATACTTTTTTTAAAAATCTTTTCTCATGCTGAGATTAAATGTTTACTAGGGTGGTCTGTGGAATAAGAGCAAATGACACTATTTCTATATTCTACCGCATTTTCTGCGCGACAAGCAGCTCTATCCATTCAATCTCTTTTACCTTATCATAATTCATAGCGGTTCTTTCATAGTTGTTTATCAATACGGCCAACTTCACGGACCTGAGTGACGACCAGTCTACTACCCCTTCCTTTATCAATGAGCAGTCATCACAAACTAAAGAAAATAAGCTTTTGTAGGGCTCAATGAACTATGTCAACTCAAGGATGCCTCAAGCAGATGAAGTAGAAAAGTTAAGATTCGTGAAGTTGGCAGCACCCCAAACGGCACAAATTATAATACCTATGTCAATATTTAGTGCTGAATTCGTGCTTACAAGAATATCATATTCCCATAATGTGCGCCACGATAGTTTTCGTGAAAACACCAAAAGAAGTGAGTAAGTTTGTTTCCGTTGTTTGAGTCAAGCAGATGAAGCAGTAGAGGGCATCCATGTTTCTATTGTTTGTCAATAGCTAATAATTTATCTTGATTGAGTATATAAACGATGAAGGTAGTTTAAAAAAATAGTACCTCTTGTATGTGAATTATGAAATTTAAAAAAGTTGTATAGCGGAAAAATATATTAAAAAAAATTATATACCAATAAATACTGTTATTGATACTTTTCTTTCGATACTAGTATGATATCGATATTTTTATTCCGATACTTTTAATGAGTACAGTATCGATACTTTTCTTTCTTTCGATACCACATCCCTAGCCACTATGCACAGCCCGAGTGTAAAAACGGTTGACCCAATCTAAACTGAACTTGCTACAAACCCCAATAATTCCATAAATCCAGTGCGTGTCTGGGTTTGATTCGTGGTGCAATCATCTGTGTTTTCGTTGGAGCAGTACATGGGTCTGTGCCCGTACACAATTATCCAAGGACGTAAAGCTCTGTTCTCGGATAGGATAGCTATCTGAAAAACAGACCAATCATATATTTTTATTCCCTGTGTGTTTCGTCATACTACCCATCCAAGCCATTTGCATTTGCTTAAACTATTGGCTTAGAGATAAGTTTTAATTTAGAGGAAATGTACCAGCATCTGCGTAGTGGAAAATTAGGAAAGCATTATAATAAAACACCTTCGGTAAACCTGAACAGGATTCGAACCCCGATATCCCAATCATCGTTAATCCAGCCAATCGAGAGAGTAATATTTTAAACTAGAGTTCTCAACCACCGATGAGTGTCATATATATTTATTTTTTTGTGATATTTTCAACAATTTTTTTAACAACTACAGGCTAATTTTTATACGGAGGGCTTTTAAGAAAATACAAATATATATATTTTTTTTTCCAGTCAAAATTTTACTCTAATATTAGTGTTAGTTTATACTTTATATATTTTATTTCTTTTATATCAAAAGGGACAGCTGCAAATCACATAACTTAACGTAGGAATACATGAAAGTATATTTAGTAAATTAGTATGATATCGATATTTTTATTCCGATACTTTTAATGAGTACAGTATCGATACTTTTCTTTCTTTCGATACCACATCCCTGGACACTATGCACAGCCCGAGTGTAAAAACGGTTGACCCAATCTAAACTGGACTTGCTACAAACCCCAATAATTCCATAAATCCAGTGCGTGTCTGGGTTTGATTCGTGGTGCAATCATCTGTGTTTTCATTGGAGCAGTACATGGGTCTGTGCCCGTACACAATTATCCAAGGACGTAAAGCTCTGTTCTCGGCTAGGATAGCTATCTGAAAAACAAACCAATCATATATTTTTATTCCCTGTGTGTTTCGTCATACTAGCCATCCAAGCCATTTGCATTTGCTTAAACTATTGGCTTAGAGATAAGTTTTAATTTAGAGGAAATTTACCAGCATCTGCGTAGTGGAAGATTAGGAAAGCATTATAATAAAACACCTTCGGTAAACCTGAACAGGATTCGAACCCCGATATCCCTATCATCGTTAATCCAGCCAATCGAGAGAGTAATATTTTAAACTAGAGTTCTCAACCACCGATGAGTGTCATATATATTTATTTTTTTGTGATATTTTCAACAATTTTTTTAACAACTACAGGCTAATTTTTATACGGAGGGCTTTTAAGAAAATACAAATATATATATTTTTTTTTCCAGTCAAAATTTTACTCTAATATTAGTGTTAGTTTATACTTTATATATTTTATTTCTTTTATATCAAAAGGGACAGCTGCAAATCACATAACTTAACGTAGGAATACATGAAAGTATATTTAGTAAATATTTGCTGTCAAATAAGGCCCTTCCTATTCAAATTGGATAGTAATTGTGTAAATATATTATACTAAATATCTCTACAAGGCTGCTGCATTCTTTGTCAAAACAAGATCATGTTTTATATTTTAATATAAAAGGAGTAGGGGTAATTGAATAAAAATAAACAACCTTTTGAGACACAGAGGCACCTTCCGATGAAAACTTTCTCTTAATACTTTAAAACTATACACAAACAGGGGTATGTAATAAGGAACGTTGACCATTATATCACAGGGTTGGCCATCATATGTGTGTGCTATTGGTTCAGAGATCCACTAAAATGTAGCTAAGCAAGGCAAGTTCTCTATCAGGGTTAAAGGAGGGTATTAAATGGATGGAAAAAGTACCGTATATTGTTAACAAAAGTTGGTATAGTGAAATATTTAGTAACATCCAACATACAATACTATCATATCTTCCAAAATAATTATACTATAATATGGTTGAGCTATAATAATTTTCATTATTTTAATAAATATGAAAATACTATTATAATACAAATACTGAGTTTTTTTATTACTAGAATTTAAAAAAAAATGTTTCCCAGAATGAAATTTTGGCACTGATTACTATTGCTATCGATCATTACTTTGGATATTTCTTTTAGTACAGTATATATAACTTTCTTTCAATACCACATCCCTAGTTACAGGCTTTACCGGTTGGATAATGGCGACATTCTAAATGTCTAATTAAATGTATAGTATTTGGCATTCAGGAAACTGTAACAATACTATAATGTAATTATACTGTAACTTACGTTTAGTGAGGGTTGATAATTGAGATCCACAATAAAGAATATAGCAAGTTGAGACCAATGTACAGTACATATATATTTTTTAAACAGTTTCAAACCTTGAGATCTTCTTTGAGCCAATTAAACTGTCTTGTAAGTAGTTCAAAACCATACTCCAAAAAATAGTACACCTCAGTGGAAATAGAAATGAAGTGAATGGGGCCAACATCGAAACTATACCACAGGCCCTCTGTGTTTCCCGGCATACTGAACCGATTACGGTAATCGCTAAAATTGCTGAAACAAGTTACAACAAGATAAATNAAACTACTCTTAATTTTAGGGTTAAATAGACGGCATTGCAAAAAACACGTTTTAGGGTTTGGGGGGTCATGACATTAATGGATGTAAGTAAATAACAAACCTTGAGATCTTCTTTGAGCCAATTAAACTGTCTTGTAAGTAGTTCAAAACCATACTCCAAAAAATAGTACACCTCGGTGGAAATAGAAATGAAGTGAATTGGGCCAACATCGAAACTATACCACAGGCCCTCTGTGTTTCCCGGCATACTGAACCGATTACGGTAATCGCTAAAATTGCTGAAACAAGTTACAACAAGATAAATATATAGACGCGTAAAAAAAAGTTATATTAATAAGATTCATTATAGTTCTAAATAGAGTATATCTATTTCTATTGAGATCACCATGTGTATAATATATTATATTATAATCACCAGACAAGTAAATGAAATGTAACCCCCCTCCATATTCCCACCTCCTTTTACTTACCAAATTATCCTAAGGTGGGTGGAAAGGGACGCAAGAAAAGACCAGTGTGTTTGCAGTTTTGATGTCATAACATTTTTCTAGCCAAATTAATAAAATATTGTTCCAGCAGAAACTTAAAGTTTAATTTTCTTCACATGGTTATATGAACATTTCTTGAATATCCCTCATGATCATAGCGGAATTAGTCGAGAAACTTTTTAAATGAAGAGAAAAAGTTGTTATTACATTTCAGGTCAGTCTTGATAGATATTCAAGAAATGTATTTATACTGGAGTAATATTTTATTTTGGAGAAAAAAAAGTTTTGCTATAAAATTGCAAAAAACAAAAACAAAAAAACAATGGCCTTTTCTCACATTGCCTACATCCCCACATAGAGAATTAAAAGCTACAGTGGATAATACGAATTGAAATTTGTGACCAAAACAAAAATAACACCAACGTTAAATATTTTTAATAAGTGAAACACATAAATACAATATCTATTAGCATTTCTAATATTATATAGGGACAAAATGTAAATCAAATTGGTTGATTTGGTTGATATTGGGTGTCCTTCATTAAACAAATTAAAGGATCTCTATGTGTTTCACCCCATTTGTATGTACAGTGAAATCTCTTACTAGCGTACAACTTCTGGGATGAACAAAAATACCCTTTATTTGTAAGAATATTAAGAAAATCATCCTTCTCGAACACAGTTTAATCAATATGAACCCACGGGGATATTAAGTAAAACCTTTTGATTACTGCACTGTACAGTATTGTATGCAGACTAACTATGACCAATTAATAAAATATTGCATGTAGTTTACTGTACAGATTACATAATACACAGAACAGTACTCAAGTAAAAATAAATGTAATTAGTAGGCTTTTTTTTAATGTATTGTACGCACGAGTATAGACTAAACTACTGAAACAACCCCTATTGATGACTGGGAAGGGGTGGTAGGTATGACCTTGAAATTGTTTCAACGTAACCGCCTTTGTTATTTTCCGGTGGAAATTTAATACTTTCACTATAAAGAAGAAGTGGTGTCCGTTAAAAGGCGGTTGCCTATCTGTGCCATTTTCTGGAACTTCTCTATTCTGTCTAAGCGTATACTCCCTTTCGGCCTTCACCTATAACCGTACTTCATCATGTCAATAGTAAAGAGGGGCATAAAAACTACGAAAATACTTATCTCGAGGTAAATAGAAAGTTCACTGCTAGTTCTCAAAATCTTAGAATTTTCTGTTGTGAGCCAATAAAAGAATTACTGTATTTGCTAGAAGAAGGTTAGATCTAAAATTCTTTTTCATCAAGTATAGTCTTATAGCTCCCCAAAGATGCTTAAAAAGTGATTCAAACTGAGTTAATGTCACATTTTCACACTTTTTCCCCCCTATTAATAAAACCCAAATTATCGGGTTGTTAAGGAAAAAGAACCATGTTAGAATCAACCAACTCCATTTGGTCGTGAATCATATTTTGAAATAACAAGTTGTAGATTTAAATATTGCGATAGAGCTAAAAGTCTGCGTAGCAATTTCTCGCTTAACGAGTCCGCACCCTTAAGGGCTATTTCACTGTACTACATTCCTCTGGAGCCTTCATTACAAAGAAGAGGCTGCCTTTTTCAGAGGCCCTCACATTGTTACTGATACAATGATGTGTATTGTAACTAGCTTGCGGTAACCTAGGGACTCCCTACTCCACTTTCCACCGGGACTAATGTCCGTTTCTTTCATTAAATGTTAATTACATGTAAATGTACTCACTTTGCTTGTTCGTGGTTGCCAGGACATGTCATGTAGGGGACGTAGCCGGCGATTGACTCAATCTGACGCAAGAACTCATCTCCCACTCTCCCTTCCTCCTGGACCAATAAAAAGCGCTACATGTATTATATTTCATGTTTAAATAGATAGGCTATAAGTATAATAATTAAAACCATTCCACACGTCACATTGCCCATATAGGATATTCATTAAAAAACAATGAGCGGAATAAAGAAGAGAGTGGAAAACAATTATAAGAACATAATTAACTATACACATAAAAGGGATTAAAACCCTAACCTCCCTCTAACCAGACAATCAGACTAGAAGGAACTGACAACTTTTGCCCATGCATTGGCTACATGTAGGTCGATTCAATAACTTTTTAAACTATCGAAGAAGGATTCTTCAGACAATGTGACGATGATAATAATAATCATGTGTCTGCAGCCTGAGGGTTGATCCTGATGTGCTTCTCAACCATCTGGAGTTGGCCATACACACAACCCTTCGGCCGGTTGGTGATGCCCGCACCATCTGGAATAAGGCACATGAACTAGGAAGGTCCTGAAAGTGTGGTAGTTTCACGTTGCTTTCCGCAATGGATTTATACTAGTGAGTGAAAAAGAGTCCACACATTTTGCTGGGGAGGTATTTTTAGGGCTTTCCAGGGAGCTTTTACATGCCATAATCGACATGGTAACGATGGAAGTTGTTCTACGAATTTTTATGGCTCAGTAAAAAATCCATTGACCTCAGCCCGATCTGAGCCTGTGAAAATCGGGTCTTGAGGTCAGCACTTTACCATAAGACTACTGGGGCACACATACAGACTATAACTTTAGATACATTTTAAAGTTTAAGAACTGTACCGAATCCAAGTCGTACGCAAAATCCCCTGCGTGTATAAATGCGTCATAGAGCCCTATATGGGCTTCCTTTTGAAGAAGAGTCAGTGATTCGGCGTACGAATTTCCCAGATCGCCGTAAACAGCCAACATTGGACTCCACGACTGTCCTTCCGGCCGAGTCTTGAACCAGAACACACTGGACCAACCAAGTTCACTGCCACAATGGTAGACTGTGACAAATGAGATATCAAAAATAAGTGTCATAAGAGCTCGAACCAGGAATGGCAATGATATACTGCCTCTCCCTACCCGTTCTCTTACAGTGGGGCTAGGATTTTGGGCGCGTGGCTTAGGAAAAATTGTGCAATTATTTACTATGAATTTTTACGATCAACAACATTGAATATGTATACAACCTGAACGGGTATAAAAACATGCTGATAAATAAAATAAAATGTATTTAGCTTGTAAAGGCGCATAATTTAATTTCCCAGTATAAATGTATCTGGGATACACATCCCTTATTTGATGAAAGTGACGGTACAGTAGTTCTCAATAACATCAGTTCCTTACACCCGAGGACTTTGATAACTACTCTTTAGAAAATAACCTTTGTGCTACACCAAGGAAAATCTTGATGTATACAAGAGCATTCTCGAGGAAATAAATGCCCATTTGTTTAGGAAATAACCTGACAGTTGCGTAAAGTCACGCACAGGACCGACGTATTTACGCTCATTTCGATCACTGAA
Source organism: Timema californicum (assembly GCA_902141385.1). NCBI lineage: Eukaryota > Metazoa > Arthropoda > Insecta > Phasmatodea > Timematidae > Timema > Timema californicum. The sequence continues at coordinate 15,708 of CABFOW010000862.1, read as the reverse complement.
AAATTACGTGAGTCTGGAATCATACTATAAATTAGTTATCATATTTTGTTCAAGTCCATAACTAATTTCCATCGCTAGGGAAGAGATTGCAGGTGAAATCTATCGTCCTGCAAGACGACTTTTCTCTAGAAAAAATGTGAGTGTACGATGGTTGAATGAGTTACCATGGACAGATCTGATAGAGAGAATACCCTACTCAAGGTTGAATAAAGGGTAGTCATTGACTGTAAATGGTCTCCCATCTGTACGCAATCTGCAAAAGGAAAATGGAACTGAGTTTTACAATACATATTTCAAAGCTCTCTTGACAAGGAAGAGGATCAAACGCCAATTGACGTATAGCAGTGTTAAGTAAGGCTGGTGCTGTGGAAGGAATCGATCGAGCACTTTTATATGATCTATTCTTTACTATGCGAGTACAACCGAACAGTATACTCGACTATCAATATGACGTTAAGGACGATAATCTTTTACACACCTTCTATAGAAGTTCCAAAACAATATATCCAGCACTTGACAAATTTAATGTATCATTTGTAACAGTAAGCATAAATACGTTTTTGCAAAGCGATTTACCACCATCTGGTCGATAAAACTGTTAACGATACGTAAGGGGCTCGTGACAAATCCTGCTCTGAGATATGAGAATTAATCCTATTATCGGAGGAGTTTACACTCATGAAGCCATCGAATCCTGATGTATAGCTCGCAGAGAAGATTATCAGAGGTTTAGGAGATATGGCTTACGTCTAATGGCTAGCGAGTGGCGTTAAACATAGCTTTTGGGTTTTATAAAAATAATAGCGTTTAGCTAGAACACCTTCCCGTGTCTCAAGGAAAGGAAACGCCGTTGTATTTAGGTGGGTGTGAATTTCTTACAGCTATCACAATGTTCCGCACTCTATAGTACACGTTGCAGGTGTTGAACAATTCGGAGATCAGAGACGAATATTTAATATATAACATCACATAAGATTAAGAAAGAGGCCATATGGAAACCTGTTTAATTAATATATGTTGTTCTTTCAATAATCTACGAGAACGTTAATTATAAATTAATCTTTAAAGAAGTATTATTAGATTACTTTGGTAACACATTTTATAGATCATTAAGTTGGTGACCTGGCGTTCTAGGGGTAAGGCGTCAAACTTCTGTGCTGGCGGCCGGGGTTCAATCCTCGGTCCCGGCACAGATTTTTCTGATTACCAAACCCTTCCTTCACCTCTGACAAGACATCTTGTGAATGTAGGGAATGCCAGGCCTCCACCGTGGTTCGGATTCCACGTTAAACTGTAGGTCCTCCATTTCATCTCACAATCACCCTATCATTACACATTAGCGTAAGTGCGTATAGCCCGAACGGGTAGTAAGACGCGGTGCTAATAATAATATAGATCATAAAGTATTAGTAAGCACATAATAATTATTTCTGACTAGGTTGAAATTAGTCACTTTCAATCAATGTTTGAAATAAATAACCTTCTTCTAGCTGTCAGATACCACCCTTCCAACTATGGATGCTCAATACAATTTAACGAAACATTATTTATATCAGCTCACCATACACACTTCCTGGCTCCAAGTCGGTGAGTTTCACTCTGTGAATAAACTGGTTCCTAAAGGAGGTTGTACCGGAATAGCTACTGTTCGCTGTAAGATTGAGGACATCCAGCCCGTATTCAACCCAAGACCCCTCTACCATGGGCCTTGTATCGTTGACTGTGCTCCACGTGACAACCATCTCTGTTGCTTTGTCTGAAACACGTGCACGTGTACAAATCACACAATCTGTAAAAAACTAAATCTCTGTATATTTCAAAATTCATATAAAGGGCCTTTTAAAAATGAAAGCATATATTTTTGCGGTTAACATAATATAACATTTTACTAAACTATTAATGTAATTTTATTGATAAAATATATCAAAAGTGACAGTGTATCTCATTACTTGTCGAAAGAATATGTGAAAGTAGCTCTAGTAACTTATCTAGCTACAAGATAAGGTTTTTCCTATAGAAATTGGTTTGTATTCGAGTCGGGAAATTTAGTTTTGAATTTGAGGTTTGTAATTTCTATTTGGAATCGAGTTTGAGATTTTTATTCTTGTTATAATTAAATAGAGAACAAATTCATACTATATTTAAATATACATTCCGGTAGTGAACGATGAAGAAAGCTTTCAAGCAGCAATAACCGGGGATAACGTGGTTTAAAACACCGGATTCACATCTTATGCAGACGTAGAAAATAAATATTCTCGAGGTGCACGCTTTCAGATGTATCTAAGAAAATGCGAAAAAAACAAAACAAAAAAAACCTGGCAAGACTCAACACCGATTGTTCTGAAATTTCCCACAGACATAGAACGGTTGTCCGGGTAATCATATGGGGTGATTAAAATTTACTTTCGCCATTCCAATTTAAGATAGCGGCTACACAATACTTTTGGCCTTTTCCTCAGCTTCTTATTGGATTTTTATTGGACGATTTTGAGAAGTTCTTAGATATAGGTTGGACATGACGGCACTCTTGAAATAAAATGGCGGCTATAAAACTATACTTTATAGTTCATCCAGAATTCTAGATCCTAATCCATGGGAAGTCTGACAATGGGAAGCTGTGCCACAACCAGTAGGCCTAATATATTTTTATTATATCTAACAGTTATTGAAATAACAGTTGTTTATATAGTTTCTATAAAAAACACCATCAAAAATATTTTAACATAGTATATTAACATTTATTTTTAAAATTTGATACATATTATAAAAAACATCCCGTGCCAAGAACGGGTAGTTAGATAGTAGAACATAAAATTAGTTTTCTTTTGTTAGAAAAACCCGAAGGTTTTTAAATAAATAATTATTCTGTTGGGTATGGGGTGGCGATGGTATTTATTAGAAAAAAATTACACCTGCATTATCATAGAGAGAGGCTTTTAAACTCACATGTTGAAAATCACCCCAACTCTAGTGCATCATGCCGATATTTGAACCTTGTCCTCTCCCGTAAGTGTAAAGCCAGAATACTGCCATACTATCTCTACGAGTAAGATAATCAACATAAAATAATCTCTTACCTCCGTACGAAATGTGAATTTGATCAGGTTGATAGGAGACATAACTGTACACATGTCGAAAATGTAACAATGGAAATAAAATTGTAATAATGATATTCATGTTTTTGAGAATATAAAATATTAAGTATCAACACCCAAAGATCTGAACTTATTAAATTACCGTATTTGAAAACTCACACAATATAATAAAGATTGTTTGGTGACACTTTTCCAAAGTGTTGAAAGATTAGATAATTTTAAAAGCTTTATGAGAATATCAGATAAGACAACAACATTGTTAACATTTTAATTATATATTATATACACCATTAAAAAATAAGAGTGGCAATTAGCAGTAAGTATCCACAAAATACCGACAGGCACAACGAAGATAAAACATTGAGATAGCTATTTTATTGACGGAATCATATCAGCAGTATATCAGGCGATCGGTCACGCGTAATCCTCATCGCTAACACATATGGATTTCATGTGATTTATTTTGTTTGGTTTATGCAATACATTATCAGTTTGTTTTGTTTCACTTGATTAGCGTTTACTTTTATGTTTTTGTTTTTAGAACGTAAATAATATGTGCATATGTTCAAAATTGACAGCTTATGGTTAGAGGGAGACCCCCATATCATTGTTTATATTTCCAAACTACTGTTATACTACTATTATATGGTTCTTCTAATTAGAAAAATTATACGATGCCTTAAAAAAAGTAATTAAAGCCCACAGTTATAAACCGAATTCACCCATACAGGTGGACACGTGGACAAAAGTGTCGGTTTCATCTTTTTTGGATTGCCATTAGGGTTTAAATACAAGCTGGTGAAGTATAGGTGGTTTTCCCTTAAATTATTTCCCACATTACCTCCATGAAAATACAGGTAAAATTACTATAGACTACACCTTCCTCAGCTCTACCTCATTAACATAGTTAAAATGAGTTGTGTAGATATTAATTAGAAAGTTAGGTTTGCTCCACAATGCACAGAAGATCTTTGACACGGATAACGGTGATATTTTTTTATGCGCGCAAGTTGTTGACAAATTCAAAGAGTCACGATCCTAAGTGTGTGTTTTAATAATTTCAATGATTATTCTTCTAAATTTATTTAAGGTATTTAACGTGCAGTTCTGAACCAACTGATTATATCAGTACACGAGTATTCCTATGAGTGAGAGCGAAAGGGCCTACCAATTTTGCTGTGAAAGATATTTTCACATACCTATCAGGATTTTTCCACATGCCACCATATACATGGGACTGACGGCTTTACTTTCATGCAAAGGAAGTAGTGGTACGAATTTTTATCGCTCAAGAAAAATCTATTGACCCCAGCTTGGTTTGAACCCACGGACATCGGGTGCTTAGGCCTTCATTGCTTATTGATTGGGAAAATTTGCCGGTGACAAATCTAATATTTTTAAGGCTGGTTTTATATTCTTGTATAATGCATAGCTAATTACGAATAGTTCATTGCTTACAGTGGACATTTCACATCAAAATACAACCATTCAATAAAACGTGATAGCACAGATTTATCTGATTACCAAACCCTTCCTTCACCTCTGACAAGACGTGTATTAATCACAACTTGTGAATGTGAGGAATGCCAGGCCTCCACCATGGTTCGGATTCCACGTTAAACTGTAGGTCCTCCATTTCATCTCACAATCACCCTACCATTATACATTAGCGTAAGTGCGTATAACCTGAAGGGGTAGTAAGACGCGGAGGTAATATTAATAATAATAATATTATTATTATTATTATTAGCACCGCGTCTTACTACCCGTTCGGGTTATACGCACTTACGCTAATGTGTAATGGTAGGGTGATTGTGAGATGAAATGGAGGACCTACAGTTTAACGTGG
>CABFOW010000862.1:0-10671 GCA_902141385.1 Timema californicum | reverse complement strand
GGAAGGGTTTGGTAATCAGATAAATCTGTGCCGGGACCGAGGATTGAGCCCCGGCCGCCAGCATAGAAGTCTGACACCTTACCCCTAGACCACCAGGTCACCCTGAATAATAAAAAAACGTGATGATTAAGGTCTGATTAAAATAGATATTTTTTATTTATTGTGGTTAATTTGCTATTATAGATAGTTCCTCTAAAAATACTTCTTTTAAAGGTTCACTCGAATAACCAATTCATTAAACCATTTATTTTGGAACATTGAAATAACTTTTTTAGTTAGTGTCTGTATTATTTAATTAGTGTCTGTATTATAAGATATAATTTTATTATTTCTTTGGATATAATTTTATTATTGTCAGTTAGATTGATGTAGACTTATTTCTCTAAGAAAACAATTAAAATGCAATATTTATACTCGTTTTAAAATTTAAAAACAAATAAAATTCGATAATAATAATAATTATAAAAGTTTGGTACTCCATAGATAGCTCAAACACAAATATAATATATTTTCTTTCTGCTTCATGTATTGGCGTTTTAACTTGCTATACATCCTAAGAATCAAATACCCGAATCTATTACTTATGCTTTTTAGTGAGGAATTCTCCATTTAGTTGTGAAAATTGAAAAATAATACCTGATGGAAAATTCTTCACTAAAAAGCATAAATAATAGCCTCAGCTATTTGATTCTTAAATATGAAATCCCTTACAATTATAATAATTGTAAAGTGGAATCATTAAGCCAACTACCGAGTCGAAGGTGGCTGCGTTATCTGATAGCTTGTGATCTTAATAAAATCATACATTTGTAGCCGACGATTTCCGCACGTCCATCACAGACTCTGCCTTAATATATGAGTAAAGAATGACCCTTGGTATGGGACAAATCCTGGATAGCTCAGTGTAAGAGCATTGGCGTACTAAGCTAAAGGTCCCGGGTTTGATTCCCGTGTCCAGGTGTCATTTTTCAATTTTCAGAATTTGCTTTATTCTACCCTCGTATTCTCTTTGGCCGATAAGCTTCAGGTCAAAGGGTTGTATAAATTAAGCCCAATAATATCTCGTAAAACTTTAAATAAACTTATGGATGGTACATTATTAAATATGCTTAGTTTGTGAATGTGATCATTGAAAGTAAAGTCTTCCAACTCTATGCGTATTATGTACCTATGTACAAACACACTAAAACCTCGGTAGTCTGAAATTACTGATAATCCAAACACACTTTTCGGAAAACCGGGGAAAATAATTAAATAAATAATTGAAATATATTGAATTTATTAAAAAGCTAAAAGTTAATAGAGAATAGTAAGAAACATTGATATCTGATAATATATCCTTAAAATGTATATGTTTTATTCAAAATATTGTGTTTTACTGTATCTAAAAATAATCACAGTACATATTACGTGTCATCAGTTAAATAAATAAAAATGTTATTAAACTAATTAAACTGTAATTTAAAATTCGTGAAATTACTGTATCCCTGTATTCTCCCGATTAGTCAGAATTTTCGCTAATCCGAACAAGCTTCAGCCTCAACTAGTTCGGATTAGCGATGTTTTATTTAGCACCGCGTCTTACTACCCGTTCGGGTTATACGCTCTAAGTACTAATTACTCTAAGGGATTATGAATTGGGAAGGTTGAATTAGAGGAAGTGAACCCGCATTTGCGTGGAGGGAGAGTGGAAAACCATTTAGGAAAAACCACCCCCAGTTCACCCGACCGAGATTCGAACCTCGATCTCCCCGTCCTCAGCAGTCAAGCTCAACATGACAAGCGCGTTAGCCAACTACGCCACCGAGGCGGGTATTAGCGATGTTATAATGTAATGTTGTTAGCAATACGTTTTGCATGAATAATATAATTTTAGCACCGCGTCTTACTACCCGTTCGGGTTATACGCTTTTTAAGTATTAATTACGCTAATGAATTAGTAATTGGGTAGGTTGAATTAGAGGAAGTGAAACAGCATTTGTGTGGAGGGAGAGTGGAAAACCATTTAAGAAAAACCACCTCAGCTCACCCGACCGAGATTCAAAGCTCGATCTCCCCGTCCTCAGCAGTCGAGCTCAACACGACCAGCGCGTTAGCCAACTACGCCACCGAGGCGGGTTTTTGCACGAATAGAAACCCACCTGAATCACTAGTGTTTCAGGTGTGATTTATGTATGTACAGACATTGAGAGTTGTTCTATTACCTCGAAAAATATAGCAGGGTTTCTAGATTGCATTATTGCTTTGATTTAAAAACACACACATAAAAACAAGTTAGTGGTGCTATTGGGAATGTAAAACGGGCTTAAAAAGCTCTGTAACTATGTATTAAAGAACCGTTTCCATAGTTTTAACGTCAGAATGGTACCGATCACAAATCTAAGGGACACTGGTTTGATTCAGGATGGTTATGGTAATATTCGTACAAAAGTTTTTATTGATATTTCAAGTTAGGCGTGAGGAGTGGGCCTGTAGTATTAATATAACTGTCCAATTCAAAGTTAATTCTCAATTCATGTACCGATATAATCTCTCTGCGTGAAAAATATGTGCTAAATATTCTAAAACTAACTAGTATTAGTTTATAACCCGAACTGATAGTAAGACGCAGTGCCAAAAAAACCCCCAACTAACAAGTGTTATCAGATTAATAAAAAAACTTTGTTTACAGAAAATCAATTAAAACAATTATTTGTAATGTGTTCACAGTTCCACCCTAACATTTTATGCTACCTCCCTCCAAATGTTCCTCTTCAACCCTAAAACACTATCACGTGTCACCTGAAAGTTCAGGGGGACATCGTATCGACCGTGTAACCTCGCAACGCCGCGCCGGCCGGACAAGTACCTACCGCCCATAGCTAGACGGTCCACTACTGGCAACATTACACCAAGTATCAACTTTCCTTATCTTCTGACAAGATACCTTACACCTCCATTACCTCCCAACTCCCACAAACTCCTCTCTTCTTAACTCACCACTCAACGCAGGCTACGTTTAAACCTTAATTAGCTTGTAGAATTGGATCGTTTAAATTTCACGGCTACGTAATGAACAAGCAAATATGTGTCAGATTTGGTGGTTCGACTAAAAAGGAGCAAGGGCAGGACATTTTCCGTCTTCAAGACAGTAAACGATGTTATTTAAAAGTTTAAAACATTTAAGTATAACTATTATTTGGAAAACTAGTTGAATGTAGGCCTATAGACCATTCGACCACTGAAGTGAGTATCTAATATCTCAACGGATGATTAAACACAAGAGTGGATAATCTAAAATATCCGTGTCAAGCTCATTAAACCTCAATCGAAAATTTAGCATATTAATTTATTATAAATACCAAATTAATTATTTAAAATTATCTGAAAAACAAGGGCATACCTAGCGGATGAAAGTATCCAAACGTTTATTTCACCCCATAAAGTAGTATTAACAATTTATTTATTTTCCTCCTCAAAACCTATGAGCTACTGGAAACTTAACGAATTGATAACACCTTTAATTGCTTTAAGAGGAAGTTAATTTGTTTTGTTTTTGACATTTATTAGAAGATTTTATGATAGAGATACAGGTAGGACCTCTCTACTATGCCGTACTAACTTTCATAAATATATTTCTGTTTACCGCCCTGTTGGGAAATAAGAATATTTTGGATGTAACGAATATTCAGGGTGAGATTTCACTGCGTATAATTAAAAGGTTCCCTTTATCCAAAACCACACACTACTAGATTTGAAAACATAAATACAATGGTGCTCACTTCCAAACAATATATTTCGCATCTATGCATCTTGTTCTTGTATTATTCTCTTTTATCTCCGAGTGAAAACACATTTACATGCTTCAGGTATCAAATCCTGATGTATTATTTTCATCGTAGTCTGTTTTCTTAGAGGATCCTAAGAACCTACAACAGAATAGAATATGTCTTATCATTCTCAAGGATTCTATTTTTATAAGAAATCTACATAAGACAGCAGCAAAATGTATTTTCATATCAATACAATATAATATGTATTTCAAATAGTCTAAGACTTCACACTCGTGTTAGACTGGCCTGATGATGACGGAAAGGTCAGAGCTAGAACCCCGATAAGTCTACTGAGGGTGTTTGCTAAATAGTTTCCCACTCTCCTTCCAAGAAAATGTGGCTATATTATCTCTAAAATTATCCCTTCCTCATTCTTAGCCTATTAGAGTAGTTTTATATTCGAATGACCTGAAAAGGTAGTAAGATACTGTGATATTTTTTTATTAAATTTATATATATATATATATATATGTGTGTGTGTGTGTGTGTGTGTGAGAGAGAGAGAGAGAGAGAGAGAGAGAGAGAGAGAGAGAGAGAGAGAGAGACGGTTTAGTTCCAAGACCAAATAACATTGAAATATAACAATTTGCATAAGTGGTTAGAGAAATCTGAGCGTATATATCTTTATGCTTTAATTTATTTCGAGCCTAATGAATTAAATCACTTGGCCACCACTTTGAACTGCCAAAAAGGAAGCTATCAATGTTAATTTTCACTATCAAATCGTGCCATCAAGTATATAATTAACTTTTTTTAATCAAACTTGGGACACTTTGGAGAAATTTAAACTTCAAATCCAAATAGATAATTTCAGAATACATCTCAAACTCTAGACGAAAGATAAATTTCAGGAGAATTCGCAAGCTCTTAATTTAAAGAGAAATTTCATTAGACGACTAGCTTCACTTAGAGAACACCTGACACTTGAAGTTAAGTTTAATAATAAGATAAACAAATTACAAGTCAATAAGTTTTAAATATTTTTTTTGTATCACTTCAAAAATATAGTTGGTCGATTAATATCAAAATTATGATTAAAATAATCATTGTAATATAAAACATTATGGCTATTCTGGATATGATCAACTTGAAGCAACTCATCTCAATAAACAGGACGAGGAGGTTGGATTTTAAGTAACTGTATCGTTCTCATGGAGAGAGTATAAGAAACAATATTATGACTTAAAACACTATAGTCTCTTACATTTTTTAATAATCCAAAATTATTATGACAACCTAAATAACTTGATATATCCTAGAAATAAAAGTGAAACCATTGTTTAAAGGTTGAAATCATAAGTGTTTCACTTGAACATATGTTTTTACAACTAAATAACATGCACGTATAATTAACTCTGAAACCGTATTCTAACTAATTTTGCAAAACTAAACAAGTAACGATTGAGCGCATCTGGATTAAAACCGAGGTATTTTAGCGGGGGACGGGGTAGGTCATCATCTGAAGCAGATCTTGGTAATGATTGAGGGTTATTTAACTATTCACGGAATTTATTACTAAGGCTTTCTTCAATAATTACATTAATTAGTATAACTCTATAAGGAGTGAATAAGTTCAAATCGAAAACAAAGGTCATTCATATTTACAGAATTTTCATAAAAAAAACTCAGGGTTGCTGGATATTTTTCCACTTCGTTTTAATACTCGTTAGGACTCATCTGCATTTAATTACACTAATGGGGTAGAGGAGATAGAGAGGTAGATTTTAGAGGAAGTATACCCACATTTGCTTAGCAGTAGAGGGTGGGAAACCACTTAGAGGATAGTGCACGCACACGAGATTCGAGCCCACGACCTACCCATAATCGGTAAACCAGACCAGACGGGCTGGACATTTAGCGCACGTGTGGGTAGGTATGTGGGGATAGTATCAAAACTTTGCTAATGGATGTGTTTTTAAACACGAGTATTTAATGTGTGGATATAGACTTTTTAAATGGAAATAATGAATTGTCATTAAATTAAGGGATACCCTTGAAATATATTCAAGAACTGTTCAGTTCACCATTTGAAAAAAATAAAATAAACTCTATGGTTGCACTTAAGAAATATTTGATTTAATTTAACCAAGAAAAAAATAGTGTTTATATCTTTCATTGCATTCCCTACATCCATACCTTAAGCCCCGGTATCAGATTGGTATCGAAATAAACAATCATATGGTTATAATGCTTGTATTTGTATTAATAATATTAACATTTTAAGCCCCCTCTCTGATAGTCCAATTATTAAAAGTCCCTACATATTTTCTTTAGGAAATGATCTAGACACATAATTAGGCTCTATGTATTACGATATTGCTACAACTTCATTACATTGAGTGGTTTTAATATAAGGTATTGTAAAAATTCTGTTGTCATTAAGAATAAACAGCATTTTTGTTGATAGGAAACATTAAAAACATTATATTCAGAAACAATATCCTGTTAATATTTTGATGTTGAGACCTACTTTTAAATATACTTGTTTTCCGTTATTAGAAATGACTAAAGGATATACACTTTTCATTCAATGCCACATATATACGTGGGGGTCATTATGTTTAGTTATTTTAAAACTTTTACACCGTCTATTTTCTTGTATCTCCACGGGAACAAGCACTGAAATGAAGTAGCGAGAAAGCGCTCAGTTATTAATTGAAAACAACTCACAATGCAGGTGGCGCACAAAGAAACTGATACCATCACGGAATATGGCAACTCCTCGGTTGATAAAACAGTGGGGGGGGGGCGCACAACGATCGGTTGGCGGGAAGAGAAAAACAGATAAGGGAANGGGGGGGGGGGCGCACAACGATCGGTTGGCGGGAAGAGAAAAACAGATAAGGGAAAACAACAGTTGGTAAAACTGGAGGTGTTCCCAGTTCCTTACGACCAAAGTGTATATTGGTTCCCCTTCCACGTTTCACAACCATGTAAACAAGTTTCTAGTATGGTTTCCCCGATATCATGTGGTTTTTCATGCCCCGAGTTTTACTACACGTCCGGACTATTCGCATAATGAGGTAGGGACGAAGAAGCTAGAATCCATAAGGGAATGTACCCACATTGGCGTGGAGGGAGTGCAATTGTATGGGGATATTTTTAGCGACAAAGCACTCCACTATAACCTGCCTGGTTTCGAACCCAAAACCTCCCCGACGCCGGCAAACTATTAGTGTGGGTTTAATTTGGTTGTCAGAGGCTATAAAAATAAGTTATTTCAAAATGAATAAAAAATAAAAATACATGTATAGCTATACAAAACCAAAGTTGAATGAGAATTTTAAAATATTCACACAAACAAAAGTTCATTAACGGATTTAAGAAATTGGCGATTTTCAATATTTTTCACTTAGGTTTAAATGTACGGTAACGAACACACAATTTTTCCACGAAGAAACTAGTTGTGTTTTTGAAATCAACTACGAGTTCGTTGACACTGATTAAAATAATTTGTTTTGTTTTGTCTAAAAATATACATCCATCCATCCACCTACCATGATTTTCTCCTGGATTATTTTTAAAACAGAAAACTAACAACTATACGAGATTTGGAAATTCATTTATTAATTTTTTTTATAGAATAATAAATCTAAAACCTTTATTTTAGAATTCCGTTTGTTGTGGCTGCTTTGTAGTTTATTTATTTTGTTCTTCCCACGGACCACCTCAATTTGAAAAATCAAAGCTTCTCTCGCCACATCAAACGAAGAGTGTGGTTGACCACATGAAGAGAAACGACGCTAAAAAAATGTGTTTAATCAAACATATCCATGTCAAAAAAAAACAACATCCAGAAGTAATATATTCGTTGGTTCTTGTGTGAACAAAATTTCAAGATTTTTAAGAACATTTCAACATAGTGTTCGATTTAATAATGTCACATTTACAGTTTTAAACAAATTATATTTACATACAATCAAATGTAAACATGTTGTCATTTTATTTTATTTTATTCTGTATTTTTGAGGAAACTTACATATCAACACTAAATAAAATTATAGTTTGCCTAACTCTCATGCTTTCAAATTTTTGATTGCGTCTTACAACTAATTGGGGCTATTCATAAGACATATACGATATTTTATAATTTGGGGGTAGAAATAAGGAAACTAAACTTTAAACGAAATTCACCAGCATTTGATTAAAAAAGTAAGCGAGAAAAAAATTTAGAAACATAAAAGTACTCTCAGTACATCCTACTGGTATCCAAACCAAGTTCTTACCTTCATAAGTAGATCAATTTATTGCCAGAATGAATCGTTAGACCATGCGGTAACCAATACGAGATAATTAACGCTACTTTAATTGTTAAATTTCAACACTATGGTATGGACATTTAACGGCCTTATCTATGTAGCAGGGATGAGAAAGATAGTTATAAAAATGAATCCACATTGGAGTAGATATGTGTTGAAACACTGACAAATCGTATGTGGAAGACTATCTCCAGTGCACTTAATCTAGATTCGAACCTTTACCTTCCAATCATTGGTAATCTAGTTTATTGAAAGCCTGACATGACCAACCACGCCTTATTTTTGCGAATCTTTGAACGCCTGGTTTGATGGGACACGAAATTAAAGTTTTAATATATTCATTTTGATTAATATTTTAATATGTTCAATAAATATTCTCTGCATACTAAAGTTACCAATGAAACACTTCTCCTCAGATGATGAATATTTTCAGGTTGGTCTTGAACAAAAGTCCGAGCTACTTTGCTTACACTAGAAAGTAGCTATAACTTTTTTTGTGCTCTATTCAAAATGTATTTTGCTTTGAATAACACGCAATATTATGCAAATACCCATCCACCATTTATTTTTAAATTCCACGTAAAAAACAAATATATATTTATGTAACCATTTTTACTTAATAGACAAAATTATGAATTAACTTTAAGTGCTGATGCTTGTTAAGAGTTGTTTATGTTTTCTTTCTAAATTTTAATAATAAGTCTGCTTCGAGTCGGAAAGCGTAAATTTTGATCCACTAATCACATCCATCTTACAATATAGAAAATACATTTTTTGACGGTTATTAAAATTACTAAATCAGTTTTAATATTTCTATACAAAAATTAATGTGACCTGCAACTGTCATTTTTCATGTATACTAAAGTAAATATGATAAAATAATACTGTCCCCTTAGTAACAATTACATTTTAAGAAGTTATTTTGTTAATATATATATATATATTATTTCAATCAGCATTATACAACCACTAACGGATTTTTAAAATTGTAATTTAACTCACCACATTTTTATAATCCGTTTGAACTATACGCATATTAATTACTCTTATGAGTCAGAAATTAGGAAAGTTGGTATCTTAGAAGATGTGTACATCTATTTGCTAGGAGGGAGAGTGGAAAACCGTTTAAGAAAATCCACCCTCAGTACACACAATCGGGATTCGAACTACGATCTCTGTGTCATCTGCAGTCCATTATATTACGAGAGTGATGTCTTAAATTAGAACATTTAACTTCCCATTTTGGTTATAAGTTGATGTGCTTACTATGCTAATACTTTTAGGGATAAAGAAGGTTATATATAGAGGAGTGTATCCGAATTTGCGTGAAGGGAGAGTGAAAAACTATATTGTAAGAAACACCCTCAGTAGGCTTACATGCAACCGAGATTCAAACCTCGATCTCCCCGTCATCGGCAGTCTAGTTTAATGCAAGTGTAGTTCCTCAGACCATGCGGCCACCAAAGCGGGTGAAGTGAGTGTTGACCGAATATAGACAGCACCGATAGTATGGGCTGAAGCATAGACTTGTCACTATGGTTGAAGTATGTCCTACTCTTTAATCCATACTAAAACAAAAATACGAAATGTACAAATTCCTTATTTTATTTATTTTATCAGTGAATCTTGGCTTAGGAAAATTTATAAAAATAAGGATTGTAGCATGTCACTCTAGTAAAATGACATTTTAAAACCGTAATCTGCACAAAATACTCAACTGAAATAAAGGAATACAAATAAGAGAATTAAAACTGATATATTCTGCAATAATATCATTTGTGTTCTACTTACTTTAAGTGGATGTTCCCGGATACAAACACCATGCTTCGACAAACTATGGATGTCGTTTGATGTTCCAAGTATTCAACAAATATCCAAGTCCTTCAGACTTGTTGTAGTAGTCAAGGAGACTAATTTTGTTTCTGTTGGTCGAAGCGGCTAAAATGTTTTCTAAGTCCTTCAGACTTGCTGTTTTAATCAAAATGACTAAATTTGGTTTTGTGTCAATCTGACTTAATTTCTTTAGTCAGATAGTCTGACTATATATTTTACCTATGTCCATACGACATAGCTTAAATTTAGGGGCTTTGAGATCTATATGTAATAAGGTTCTTGCTTTAAGGTTCCTCTTCTCCATAAGTTGATTATTCCGTTTGAAGTCCTTTTGATTTCACAATATCCCATGAAGCCGTGGACGTCATGCTCACATGTTGGAATTCTTGTATGGCTACAAGCATGTTGTCTAACGCCTTTATTTGAGGACCTAGTTAGGTCAGTATCTCACAGAATTCTTGTATTGCTACAATCAGGTTGTCTAACGCCTTTATTTGATGACCTAGTTAGGTCAGTATCTCACAGAATTCTTGTTGGCACTCCTTTTTCTGTGTTACTATTTTGGGTGTGCAAAGTGCGGAACACGGCTAGTTTTGTATAGTGGCCCACACAGATAATATTTTCATTTGCCCCTTGTTGGCACCTCATTTGTCCTAGTATTAGAGTTAGTGTCTACTAGATTTGATGTATACCCCAGGGAGTGGGTAGTGGTATAAAATGTACTATTGAGTGTTCTGGCAGTACCCACTGGGATATGACCGGCCAAA
>CABFOW010000861.1:154991-197165 GCA_902141385.1 Timema californicum | reverse complement strand
TGTGCCGGGACCGAGGATTGAACCCCGGCCGCCAGCATAGAAGTCTGACACCTTACCCCTAGACCGCCAGGTCACCTACCAGGTTTGTTACAAATTATTTATTTGAATTACTTAACGTGCACTTTCTAGACTGGCTGATTATATCAGCACACGAAAATTTCTATGAGCGAGAGCGAACAGACCCACCAATTTAGCCGGGAAAGGTATTTTTCATATACCTTCCAGGATTATTCTACATTCCGCATGGGATTGACGGTTAGTTTCCACTCCGAAGGAATTTGTGCTGAATATTTTTATTGCTCAAGAAAAAAATCTATCGACCCCAGTTGGGTGTTAGTTAACAAATATTGGGTCTTTATGTGAGAACTTTACCTCAAGATTACTAAGATCAACAGTGTTACGATTGCAAATAGACAGTTTCGCCATTTTATAAAACCAAAACAATTTAAGATATTAATACTCACAATGCACTGAGGGAAACGCTGGAGGTTTCATAAAACTTACAGGTGTCCTATATAAGCAGCCTTTGTAACATGGCATGTATCAACGCGTCAACATAATAATAATAATAATATTTATCACCACGACTTACTACCCATTCGGGTTATACGCTTTAAGTACTAATTACTCTAATAGGTTAGGATTTGGGAAGGTTGAATTAGAGGAAGTGAACCCGCATTTGCGTGGAAAGAGAGTGGAAAACCATTTAGGAAAAACCACCCCTCGTTCACCCGGGACCGAGGTTCGAACCTTTATCTCCCCGTCCTCAGCAGTCGAGCTTCAACAATACAAGCGCGTCAGCCAACTACGCTACCGAGGCGGGTGTCAACATATCAACTCCAGCAATATCTGTTGTGATAAATGATATAGCAAAGCTATCATAATTCATAAGTACGGTTATAGCCACATATAGATATAATATTCTTTAAATTGATAAATTACACTGGGTGATTCCTTGATAGCTTAATGGTTGAAGGATTGGTGTACTAAGCCAAAATTCTTGGGTTCAAATCCCATGTCCAGGTGTATTTATCAAATTAAAGAATATAATAGCTGTTTTGATACGTTGTTTCATATAAACTAAAATAGCAGGAAATGGAAGAAGAAAGATATCGTATTTGACACATCACAGGAATTTAGATTAGAACTTAGTGTTAGACAACAGGTGAATGACATGTCGTCTATTGCGCGGCCAATCTAGAGCTTTGAAAGATTTTTCTCTATTTTCCATCAAAGCTAATGTGGGTAAATTTAATCACCCCTGATCGCCTTATCTCTCAGATTCTTCTATTAAAAAATTCAGTAACCCATGTTTTAATAGCAAACAATATTAACCAAATAAATAAAACCAATACAAATATATTAATATATATTAGTGATTTCCTAGTGTTAAACCTGAGGTATAGTAAGTAGCCACATGGCTTCTTTGGTGCTGACTGACAGCTCACAGCTTTGAAAAGTTACTAGACCAAATTATGTATCCCTACGCTGAACCATATGATTTGCAAAAAGCATGTGGTGTTTAGCTGCTGTCACTTCTGACGGTCAAAATTTAGGTATTATACCTAAATGTTGACTGTCAGAAGTCATCAATGAGCTGTCAGTCAGCTGTGAGCTGTGAGTCAGCACCAAAGAAGCCATGGGGCTACTGTAGCAAAGATTAAAGTCAAACTTTTAAGATTGGGCGAGTTTAGTGAGTATATTTTCCCCTAAGATATTTATAATTCTTCTTTCCCACAAAACCGGGTACATTTTCTCTAAATTCTGCCTCTATAGTTCCCTGCTTCATTATTGTAATTTAATGTGGACAGCCCGAAATTATAGTAAAACGATAAAAAGTCAAGAAAAAGAGAAGCTTGAAAATGTAGTCAGCTTCACTAAAAATTCCCCAAGTGAAATGTGCTGTTCAAGAGTTAATTAAATCCTATTTTACAACTAGGCCAAGTAATTTCCTTAGTGTTTTAGTATGTTGCTGTTTTCATCAATTTTCTCTTCATCCTTTCAAGCCCGACTTCCATTACAGTTAATTTGTCTGAAATAATGTGTACGCGGGGATAAAATAACGCAACATAAATTAGTATAATATTCTGTCACCCACCTCGGTGGCGTAGTTAGCTAATGTGCTAGTTTTGTGTTGAGGGACGGGGAGATAGAGGTTCGAATCTCGGTCAGGTGAACTTGGTGGTTCTCCTAAATGATCTTCCACTCTCACTCCACCCAACCCACTCAACCCATTAGCATTATTAGTATATAAGCTTATAGCCCGAACGGGTAGTAAGACACGGTGCTAAATATATATATTCTGTTTACAAAGGAATTATTTCTATACTTTAGTGGATATAATTAAATGCCACACATCTTTAAGTTAAAATTATCTCGCAGATAATTATAGCCATTTCTGTAAGTATCAGAGGAACGATAAGATACAGACACTTATAAAAACTTGGTTCGGATCCGAAAAAGATCGCAGTTTTGGTTTTTAATTCCTGCAAAAACAGTAAAATCAGTTAATTACAAGCTTTATTTCATAAAGTAGGAAAAATACCTTTAGGAAATGTAAAAATTATTTTTTGAAGTCATCAATGATATTGTTTTAACGTGCTTTTAGTATTATTCCATAATATCTATGAAAACTAATCGTCTCAAACCATATTACTTGACGCAGGGTGGTAATAAATATTGTTTTAGTAACTTTTATAATTATAAAACATAGTTATCTTATATAAATTGGTCTACAGAAAGTATTTAGTTTGAGGGTTATAAATGAGTAAATCAAAGTGATAAAGAATATGGCGTAACCTAGATATTTAGATTGGACAGCAAACAATATCTTGAGGACATTACGTTTCTGTCAACATTTTATTACATCTTATCAGACTCGGTAACGCATCTGCTTCATCCGGGGGTTCAATTCCCGGCATGGTTGAAAAATGTGTTATCGGTGAAAGGCGAGATTCTCCTTTCACAGTGATCAATTAACCACCAGAGGGCTGGAAGTTGTGTCTGTTCTAGAATTCAAGTTAGTGAGTGAGTCATGTGGTAATATAATCAGTCGGCTCAGAAATTGCAAGTTAAATATTTCAGACAAAAATATATATGAAAAAAATAGCCGAAACTATTGTTAATGAATTTTAGTGAGGATAACACCACTTAGATATCATATTCTGAAAATTGAAAAATGACACCTGGACACGGGAAGGTCCCGGGTTCGATTCCCGTGTCCTGGTGTCATTTTTCAATTTTCATAATATGAAATATATATATATATTTTTTAAAAAAAGCGGCAATAACTTAGAAGGAGAGAAATTTGCGTAATAATAGATGACTGAATATTTAGTCTTGTTTTGTACAGTCACGAACACCAGTGTTCACATGGAATAGGGCGTCAAATGCATCTCAGTATCTATGTAGAGAAGGTCACGAATCGAATATTGGTTGAGTACACCAAGGATGTTATTTTTCTGTTTTCTCAATCTACTGACAAGCAAATGTTGTTATATTTCCTTTCAAACCCAACCTACCTTGTTACTACACCCCCATTAGTTTAATTAAATGCTTTTGGCCCGGGCGGGTAGTAAGTTGTGAAGGAAAATAGCGATGTACAAAGTTTTGTGTGTTTGTGTGTGTTTTGAGTGAAATGTGTCAAGACAGCCTTTCAAAGTGTTGAGTGAAAATAATATAGTTATGTTTAATGTAGTTAGGTTTAAAAGCTTCAACGCGCTTCCAGGTGATCCGTCACAATTTAAACCTGCAAACTCTTGACGCAAAATAGAAAGGGGATAATATTTAGTTTCCTTGCTAGAGGTTGTTAGAGGTGTCGTTCGTTACCTTTTCTGAAAGTTCAAAAGTTAATAAGAATAATAACATAAAGTCATGAGTTTATCTAGTTAACTAATACCTTTTGTCATTTTGTCAAGAGATAAAAAATTCAATTCATTTGCAACATATCTGCGTGTCGGATGAATACATAATGGTTTTTAGAAGCTTTTTAAACGTCAAATCCTAAATGATCGTGAATTTAACATATAAAACTAAATGGCGTGGTGTACCTAACACATTTTCTCACATCTTTGTGTGATTCTCTTAATTCGAAAGATATGTGAAACTATTAATACATGATGTTATAGAAACATGATGGGGGGGAAAAAAGCATCGCACTTCACCAAAGAGCATACAATGAATTAATAAACTGTTACTGAAATATATTATTTGTTCAGTGCATTTTCAAATATTCATATCTCAAAGCCCTTTTTACTTTGGGTGGACTGGTGGTCTAAAGGTAAGGTGTCAGACTTCTGTGATGAGTGTCCAGGGTTCAATCCTCGGTCCCGGCACAGATTTATCTGATTGCCATGCCCTTCCTTCACCTCTGACAAGACATCTAGGGAATGTGTGGAATGCCTGGTCTCCGCCGTGGTTCGGATCCCACGTTNAAGACATCTAGGGAATGTGTGGAATGCCTGGTCTCCGCCGTGGTTCGGATCCCACGTTAAACTGTAGGTCCTCCATTTCATCTCACAATCACCCTACCATTACACATTAGCGTAAGTGCGTATAAACCGAACGGGTAGAAAGACGCGGTTCTAATAATAATCATTTTTTTAATGTATTTGCGTATAACTTGGAAATTATTGATTTCATAAAAAAAAATGTATGTAATTATTGATTATATTTAATATTCCTAAAACTTTTTAGTGAAAGTTTTTACGTATTTTAAAAAGTTTCCAAATTAAGAACATAAATGGTATGCCTATACAAACTACCCTCAAATTAATCATCATGGCAAAATAAGATGCGCCATATTGTCTATAGTAAAAAATAACTCGTAATATATGTGAAACGGAATATTCTACACTAGCAAACCCAAGCATAAATTGCATTGTATTTATGTAAAACATTTTTTGAGTCCCTGTTTTAAATTTTATAATTTTATTTTTAAGGAATTCATATCCTCATTTGTATGTTTCGAACTATAAGAAAGATAAATATGGGCTCCACAAGGGTCAACACTTCGTATTAAAATTTCAACTTACATTTAAAATTTTCGACATTTTATTGGGTGTTGCAAATCATGATGCCATCGCATTGCTATTAGATTCCTCATTTATAAATTTTGAGCAATAAAAAAATGTAAATATTGGATATGGAGTCTAAAATGGAAATAGATCGTTGCTTTACAAACATTTCTGCTAAGAGGTTTAAGGAAAAACAACAAACATTTTGAGAGACTTATTTATTTCCTATTCCATGGCATTAGAGAATTATTGCGTTAAAACTTAAGTAGTATCTCTTTACAACTAAAGCTCACAAAATTTTATCAATATATTTGCCAATATCTCTGAAAACGTTTGTTTTATAAAAATATACTTTATATAAAAAAAATATTTTTAATAGTACGACAATTTTGTAGTGATGATTTATTTAGTATCTAGAATAGTTGTGGTGATACGGAAATTTAACCTTTTTTAAAGTACCCTAAAATTAATTTTCATGGAAAAATGGAAATAGCCACCTTATTCATAATCTTAATCAACGTCTAGATACGAGCTATAATCAAAATCGTTAGAGCCGATTTTGAGAAAATAAATTTATTATCTTTTATCCCTTTATTAAACTAGGCTTAATTTTAAGTTTAAATAGACACACAGAACGTCATTGCAAAGACCACTTCTTAGTTTCGGGGGGTCATGAGACGTCGACATCCATCAACATTTCAAGTTAGATTTTTTTCTACGGACGGAATACTTTACCTTTTGTGTTTGAAAAGTTAAAAAATATAGATATGTGCGTATATCTTGAAAGTTATTGGGTTTATAAAAGTATGCTTCGAATAAAATATTTGTATTAAAAATAAATCTACATATTTGTAATGATGATAAGTAATTTAATATCTCAAGTAGCTTAAGAGATATTATTAAAAATAAATGAGAATTTACGCAACAGACCGGAGCCCTTAAAGTCATTTAGCCGAAATTTTGTTTAGAATATTTATGAATGTTTAGAAATGAAATTTAATAAAAATAGTTAGTTCCGATTTTGAGAAAATTGACTTTTTCTTTTTTTTCCCTACAGTAAACGACCCTTAATTTTAGGGTTGGCTATCCAATTCCAAAAAACCTTGGGGCAACCCAATGAAAACCCTAGATACCAGGTTTTAGCCAGATCGGTAAAAGATTTTAGGCTCTAGTTGGAGTACAGACAGACATACGGAAAATCAAAAATGACTTTTTCGGATGTGGGGGGTCATGAAACGTCGATATTCAGTAAAGTCTCGAAATTGTTTTTTTTACGATCACAATACTTTCTCTACCTATAAGATAGCGAGAAAGTAACAATGACTGGTTAGACTCCATGACGACATCACGCAATAGAGCCGTTCTAAAAGAGTTACCGCCATCTGCCATTGAATATATCACCAACATTGCGGATAGAAGGTGTAATTTGGTCAAAACCTCCACCCGTTAATCTCAGTTTCCTAGACCTAAGCCGTTACCATGCCATCCAGGTAGCCCCTCATTTGTCCTCAAGAGACTGAGTTTGACTCCGTTCCAGACCAATAGGTTCATAGTAAAATCTAGAAGCACCGGTGATCTAACCCAAGATCTCTGGATCTGTAGCCAGAAACTCGGACCACTTGACCACAATAGTGATTGGATATGAGTTTTAATCAAATTCTTTTGAGTCAATTTTGAGAAGAAAAAAAAATCTTTCATTTTTCACTCTTAATTAAATGAAACTTTATTTCAATGTTGGGAAGCTTAAGTTTATTATTATTAGCACCATGTCTTACTACCCCTTCCTGTTGTACGCACATACGCTAATGTGTAATGGTAGGGTGATTGTGAGATGAAATGAAGGACCTACAGTTTAACGTGGAATCCGAACCACGGTGGAGGCCTGGCATTCCCCACATTCACAAGATGTCTTGTCAGAGGTGAAGGAAGGGTTTGGTAATCATATAAATCTTTGCCGGGACCGAGGATTGAACCCCTGCCGCCCGCATAGAAGTCTGACACCTTACCCCTAGACCGCCAGGTCACCTGGAAGCTTATGAAAACCCTAGATAAAATGTTTGCTCCTGATCAGTAAAATGGTTTCTGCTCTAGTCTTAGTAACAGAGAGACAGACAGACAGATAGACAGAAGATATTACAAAAAACACTTTTTCTAATTCGGTTGGGGGGAGGGGGGGGTGGTCATATCAAAATCTAAGATTAAATTTTTTCACAATCACAATACTTTCTTTTTCCGAGATAAAGTACAAGTATATATTTATATATATATATATATATATATATCAATACACGGCTTACAGACTAGCTTATATTAAAATTATGTTATGAAATATCAATAAGAACACATAGACATATTTATTTGTGGTATATATTGATTTTCTTACTACCAAGTCATACGTATTCACCAATCACCCTAGTGAGATATGGATGTATAAGGTAGATTATGAAGGAATGTATCCGCATATGAGTATAGGGAACATATGAAACCCTTTAAGGAATAAAACAACCTCAGTATACATGACCAGTACTCAAACCTCTAGCTTCCAGTCATTGTTGTTCAAGTTTGAAACAAGAGTGACGCGTTAGACCATGTGACCACTGAGGTGGATGATATTAATATTTAGTTAATACTAACTATCGATATTTTAGAGGTAATGATAATATCTATCAAAAGTTATAACTGCTTGCTTTGGCTTACTAACCATTCAAAACATCCGCATCCAAACAGACTTACGGGGAAGAGAGGAGGAATGTAAAATGTATACTATATAAAACGCACCCGCATTTGCGTGTAAAGAAGATGGCAAATAACTCCAGGATTTTTTTAGCATCATGTCTTAAGGTGCGATTAGACTTATGTCTCATTTCATGCAACATTATAAGTGCAGAGGCATGCCTCTTTCGGTGCATCTTGCCTTATACGACCCGACTTTTGCATCTCTTTCCATGGGCTGGGGATGTCGTCGCGGGAAGTACTTTACGCAGGCGTCGCTGCAACTATCGTCATTTTACGACGACAAAAGAAACTAAAAGCGACTGAGTTCTGGATGAGTCAGTTTCTAGAATCACGTTCATTAAGTGCAGGAAGTCTATCAGAAGTGCGCGAATTATATAGAGGTTGATTGTTTAAGAACTTCACAAGAATATCCCCAAATGATTTTGATATTTTGCTGCGTATGTTTGAACCACACATTTCAAAACAAGATACTACATTTAGGGATGCCATACCAACAAGTTCACGATTATCGGTCTTTCTTCATTTTTTTGGCAACAGGTGACAGTTATCAGAGTTTGATGTACCAGTTTAGAATATCGGTGTCATCGATTTCAGCCATAGTTCTAGAAGTACGTATGGCCATCGTCAAGGTATTCTCTGGTTATGTGAAGGTGAGATTATAAAGGGCACAATGGCTCTAGTACAAAGTACCTTTTAACAGTTCTCTAGTGACTGTGAGGCAAGAGTGATGCAACATACTCCCCGTATATTTGGGGAGCACTTGCACCTATACTCCATTCACGGTAAAAAAAATTACTCTCTTGAAGGTCTTTTTTCCTACCAATATCCTACTATATAATAGATTTCTGGTAAGGAAAAAAGGCCTTTCAGAAAACAATTCCTAAGGTGAACGGACTTTACCTGCGGTTAGGTGCACAACTACATTTGGGACATGCGCAGCTGCATGACCCAACGTGCCTTTCCGGTGCGGCTAGTTGCATGCCTCATGTTGCATGCCACATGTTGCATGAAGAAAGGCATAGTCCAAACGATCCTTTACTACTTGTTCAGGCTATACGCCTATGTAGCCTACTAATCACAATAATGGGTTAGGGATTAGGAAGTCTTAATTTAGAGGAAATACACACTCATTTGCGTGGAAGGAGGGTGGAAGACCATTTAGGAAAACAACCTTCATTGCACCTCAGTGGGATAGGAACTCCAATCTCCCCGTCTTTAAAAGTCGAGTCCAACACGAGATTAGATGTTTAGACCACAGGGTTACCGAAGAGTGTTTTAGGATGTCGAACATCTCACTACAGTTTACAGACATTCATAATTAATAATGAAAATAGATATTTATTTGTTATTAATTCAAAACTTTTACATACAAAAGTGGAGGAGACATTTCACACCTAAAGTTTGTAAAAAAATTAATTACTGTAATTAAATTTCAACCGGTAATTATTCAGGAGGTTTAAAAAAAACTTTAAAAAATAAACACGAATAAAATAAATTAATATTTATGTTCCAAACTGGTTTACCCAACTAATGTTAATGGTACATCTAAATCAAAGTTGACACGATCTTTCTAACATTTTGTAAAGAGCCATTGAAATAAATAGGGTAATATTTTTTTATTAATGGTAGTATAGTCGTATTAAAATAACCTATTTAAGAGCAGAATTATTCAGACAATTTCTCACAGAGCTGATTCTGATCTAGAAGTTACTGTGGGGAGTGATAATGAGGTTGACTGTATGGTAGATGCGGTGCAAACATTTAGAAATCCCAAATTATTAAAACAATTTCCATATAGTTTTTAGTATCGTTTTCAATAAAATGAAGGCAAAAATTATCAGCATGTTTCTGAACAATTATAAAGCTTAAATTTTGAGTTTAAAGTTTTAAAAAAACTCAACAACTGTTTACACAAAGAATTGTAATTCTGAGATTAGATCAAAAGGTTATAAACCTATATCTAACCTTCCTTTACCAAAAAAATTAATATGTTGATAGAGTCTCAAACGTTTTAAGATAATGTGTGGTTGTTTTCTAGAGTTTTATGTAAGTTACAAAAAAAATAATTTCCAAACAATCGAA
This sequence comes from Timema californicum, assembly GCA_902141385.1. Classification (NCBI taxonomy): domain Eukaryota; kingdom Metazoa; phylum Arthropoda; class Insecta; order Phasmatodea; family Timematidae; genus Timema; species Timema californicum. The sequence continues at coordinate 187,332 of CABFOW010000861.1, read as the reverse complement.
TTTAAAATTTAAACTTTTGAAATTATAAGAACTTTCACTTTGACACAAGAATAAGCCTAGTCCCAAATTATGATAAAAAAAAAGCAGATAAATAATTTATCACCCAGCCTCATAAATGATTGATTAGGTTTACTGGTCTTTGCTATCTGAGATCACTCATTTGATTCTCGGTGGGGCCAAGATAAATAGAATTAAGTGAATAATATTTTATTATTTTAATCAAAAATTAATATTCCTGGCCCTGAAGGAGTATGTTTTTGTCTTCAGTTGAGTTGGATTATGAGACAGGCTATTTGTGTAACCATAGACATTAGAAAACTAAGTAGTAAAAAGTATTAACAGATTTTTTTTTAATTCACTTTGTCCAAAACTTCAACTAGACAGCAAAAATTCTTTCATTTCAAAGCAAAAAGGAAATAGCTCATTCATCAAAGTCCCAAGCTTTCTATTTAGCGCAGAGCTTTGAAGGATTTCTGAACGTTCCGGATCTTTTCTATTATTTTTAACCGAGTAGAACAGGGTTGCTTTGGTTCAGAGTGGAAAAATTGGACAAATAACCAAACGTTTTCCATCGGTGAACTTGAACTAACTCGCTTCAGTGGCCGCATATTCTAAGGTGCTACACTCGCAGTATACTAGACTGCCAATGATGAGATAGAGGCTCGAATCCCGGTCAGATGTATAGAGGGTGTTATTTCAAAACAAACTGTTTACCACTCTTCCTTCAATCAAATGCGTTCTTACATCCTGTAAATATAGTCTTCAAAATCCATATAACCATTAGTAAAATTAGTACATGACTATACACCCCCAAAGGTGACCTGGTGGTCTAGGGGTAAGGTGTCAGACTTCTGTGCTGGGGGTCCGGGGTTCAATCCTCGGTCCCGGCACAGCTTTATCTGATTACCAAACCCTTCCTTCACCTCTGACAATACGTCTTGTGAATGTGGGGAATGCCANAGGTTTATCTGATTACCAAACCTTTCCTTCACCTCTGACAAGACATCTTGTGAATGTGGGGAATGCCAGGCCTCCACCGTGGTTCGGATTCCACGTTAAACTGTAGGTCCTCCATTTCATCTCACAATCACCCTACCATTACACATTAGCGTAAGTGCGTATAACCCGAACGGGCAGTAAGACGCAGTGCTAACAAAATCTCCAACTAATCAAGTTTTTAATATTGATATCCAAACCAAGTAAAAGAAAGATAATTGTTTCCAAAGAATATTAACATAAGAGAAACAGTATCTAGTTAATTACCGAACAATTGAGACTAAGATAAAAATAAATATATGAAAACGTTTAAAATGAATACAATAATAACTATGGTGAATACTTATAGAGCAGTAGAAACACAAAAAATGGACAACAGGATTTGATGAGTTATTTTGTTTTATTCAAAATTTAGAATTTAAATAAGTATATTTTTATCTATAATGAAATAGCTCATATAACAAAATCTGATAAACATCTCATTTAACAACAAATATAGTTTATGTAGCCTTTATAACATTTTTTATGAAATATCTAACATATATAAATTAAATTTTTTGTCAAAAGAATAGTCAATTGAGTATATTATGTATATATATAAATAATATACATATATTTATATGTTATAAATTGCTTATATGAAATATCTCAAGTATAGATATTTATATTTAAATAAGTAAATAAATTTACATATTTATATATATATATATCATACAGTTTGTGTATATTGTGCAATTTTCAATATTTATAAAAAAAATTAGTTATAAGCTAATTTATAATATTTATTATATATATTTATTTTATATATATATTTATTATATATATTTATTTATTTATTATATATTACATTATCTTTACATTTATTTGACAACACAGTTATTCGAAATTCGGTAAAATGTTGGAAAATTAATTGTAAGCTTTTTTAATATTAACTCCGATGATCACGGAGAAAATAGCGAATGTATCCTTTTATCAATTCTTTTTTCGGTGACAAGAATGTCGGGATCTAAGCCCCTGCCGGGCGAATTGATTTGTTTATAGTTTGTAACATACATTGTTTCTCATTATTTCTCCGTACAAATGCAGTTACACTCATCTCTAAATTCCATCCTTTTCATTCCTAGTCTCATTGGTGTACATTTGTGGATCGCCCGAACGGGTTAAACTACATTAAAGAAGGGAAATATATTTTATCACCCAGTGATATATTTTTTCCCATCATGCAAGGTGTTCTAGGTAAAAGGATGAAATATACTCAAAACCTATAATATATATGTCCGATAGCTCCTTCTTCCACCGACCGAACCCCACTTAGTGCATATAGCTGACCGCCTAGCCTCATTACCATATGGAAATTAGCCGCCATTTCAATTACCTTGTCCTTTACTTTAGTTTTGCATATCCCGGTATTTTCTCTATCCCTTTCCCTCTATTTGATTCTTCCCCTCCCTTTCCAATACCCCCCAACTCTACCCCTTACCAACCACAGTCGTTCTCTCTATCCTCTACGCAAAAAAAAACCCTCTCCTCTTAGCCTTACTGGAATATCGCCCATTTCAGAATTTTTTTTGTAAAAGTGTGTAAGGTAAGCAGGTCTTCGCAATTCTCCTCACCATAATTTGAACTGCTTATGACACCCCTATGACTAGGAGTCATCTCGTTAAGAGAAACAGTGCAACTTTCTCTTGTTACTTAGGAGGGAGAAATGTTCACAGAAATGAGTATTAAAGGTATATCTCTCTACCGTTTCCGAGAGGAGAAGTTTGGAGGTATAACTTGATAATAAAGTTGTTCAACAAGTTTTGGATATGTGACGAGGTTTCACGACAAAAAATATATATATCCAATGACAGTTTTAAAATAAAATTTAATTAGGCTGGTTTTATTATTTTTCAAAGTATGTTTTCTACTTCCAGTGGCATAAAAACTTTTTATTTTGTTTTGGGAGGGGGAGGGTTTAGGGCTAGATAATATATCCGAAAAAAACTTTTGGTGCCCCCAGAGATAAACTCAACCCTTTTCAGGGTGTTAATACCTAACCCCTATCCTAGATATTCGAGAATATGAATTTAATATATATATTTTTGTATTACTATTAAATCCCTAAACCATTAGATATATCTAGTCTTAATAAAATGTATTCCTAATGAACCATCTTTACATATATTTTAAAACTTTAATTTTTTTTTTTCGGAAATATCCAGTATTTAAATAAAATTTATAGTCACCTCCTGTCGGGATGCTTCACCACAGGAACCTAAAGGCTAAACTCTTTCCCCCCCACCTACCCTCCTAAAAAAATTCGTTACTGAACTAGTAATTCTTATAAATTCGAGTAGTTTACCAACAATGGTTCCCCTAATACAATCACGTGTAGGGCAATGGGATAAGAAATGGCTTTGATCTAAATTAAAGAATTATTGGGGGTCCCAAATCAGACCCATATCCCCCCCCCCCTCCTCAGTATATTTTAGAACATTATATATTCTGTTTAGCACTATGTTTTACTACCAATACGGCGTGCACACATAATTACTAACTACGCTAATGTGTTAGGGATAAGAAAGGTTTAGTTGAGAGGAAGTATACTCACATTTGTGTAGTGAGAGAAAGAGAGAGTGAGAATCCATTTAAGAAAGACTCCTCCCCTCGGCCGTGCATTACGGCCTACCTGTATTCGAACCCCGGTCTCACCGTCATCGACAGTGCCGTCTAATGCGAGAGTGACTCCTTAGAGCATAGGCCATGCAGCCACCGAAGTGGGTCCCTATTTACTCCCCTATTACTATGGATTATCGTGGTAACTCTCCCTCGTAATATAGTGAGAGAGAGAGAGTGAGAGGCATGTACGACTGATGATCCAAGGAAAGATTGGATCAACTCCTAAATATACATTTTGTGTATTGTTCCAATATTCTACCAGGTACTGTTTGGTTTTCTTCCATTTGCAGTCCATCCATGTATTCGCAATAATTTAGTAGTGAGGCGTAACCTTCTAGAACAAATTTCTTAACCTGTGATGCGTGTATAAATTTCAACGTCTCCGTGAACTTTTGGGAATAAAAATGAAACGTCACCTTGATATAGCTTCTTTAAAAAAAAATAGAATTAACTAGTTTATATTTTAAATTAGCTACCCATCCGTTATTTATATGGGATGTGTTTTATAATACGACCATGCTTTCACGCAAGATTATCTTCAGGCAGCACATTTATAGTAATATTATTGGAGTCGCATAGTTTAAGAGCTATCTCTATGTACGGGCTATTATTATTATTATTATTATTATTAGTAGTAGTAGTAATAGTAGTAGTAGTAGTAGTAATAATATTTAGCACCACGTCTTACTACCCATTCGGGTTATACGCTTTTAAGTACTAATTACGCTAATAGATTAGGAAGTGGGAAGGTTGAATTAGAGGAAATCAACCCACAATTGCGTGGAGGGAGAGTGGAAAACCATTTAGGAAAAACCACCCCCAGTTCACCCGACCGAGATTCGAACCTCGATCTCCCCGTCCTCCACAGTCGAGCTAAACATGACTAGCGCGTTAGCCAACTATGCCACCGAGGCGGGTTAGTAGTTTTAGTAGTAGTAGTAGTAGTAGTAGTAGTAGTAGGTATTTTGTCTTACGACAGAGTAAACTTAGACCACCAGTACGCCCTGTCTTCTAACTTCTCCTACAGCTCCCAGAAGTTTCTTCTTTCCTTCATGTCATCCAATATTTGAATCCTTCTCCTTCCTAAGCTCCTATTTACCTCAACCTTTCCTTCTATCACGTATAGAAGACAAGTCCCTCCTGAAGATGTGTTTGATCCAGTTTTCTTTGTAGTGAAGAATCACAACACATCTTCTTAGTACTTCTTCATTTGTCACCCTGTCTGTCCACCTGATCTTCTCAAGTCTTCTCCAGCACCACATTTCAAAGTTCTCAATTTATAGTCACCAGTTTCTTTCAAGATGGCCGCTATGCCTAATATATATATATATATATATGAATCTTTAAAATTTGATCCAATTAAAATTAAATAACCATACGCTGAGAAAAAGTTCAAAACTAGTGTTTTGTAGCCATCATTTTGAAAGTTGGCGGAAGTGAATTACACCTAACCTTATGTTAAACAAATATTCCTGTGCAATTTCAACAAAATCGGTATAATGGTTTGTGCATGAAAAAATCCTAACAAATAACCAACTCATTTTTTTTCCATGTATTGTTTTAGTTATTTTATAAGTTAGTAAATAATAACCTAAACTATCATATATTTTTACTTTCTCTCTATCTTACAGATAGAGAAATTATGGTGATCGTCAAAAAAATTGAACTCGAGATTTTGATGAATCTTGACATTTCATGACTCCCTGAATCCGAAAAGGTTGTTTTTGAATTCCCGTCTGTCTGTCTGTTTGTACCTCCAACTAGAGCCTAAACTAGTTTACAGATTGAGCTACAACTTTATATCTAGGGTTTTCATAGGGTTGGCCCGAAGGGTTTTTGGAATTGGATATCTACCCCTAAAATTAAGGGTAGTTTACTGAAGGGCAAAAAGAAAAAAAGGCAATTTTCTCAAAATCGGCTTTAACGATATTGATTAAATTTCATTTATAAACATTAATAAATATTCCAAACAAAATGGCTACCCTCAATATTTCGGCAAAATGTCTTTAAGGGCTCCGATCTGATGCATAAATAACAATTTTTTATAATATCTCCAAAACTATTTGAGATATGAAATTACTTAGCATTACAAATATGTATATATATATTTATAATACAAATAATTTATTCGAGACATATTTTTATAAAATCAATAACTTTCAATCTATACGCAATTATATATATTTTTTTTAACTTTTTGGACATTAAAGTTTAAGTATTGCGACCGTAAAAAAAATCTAACCTGAAATTTTGATGGATGTTGACGTCTCATGACCCCCCAAATCCTAAAAATATGTAACGATGTTCCAAACAAGAATATGCAAAACCTACAACCTAGAAATATGGAGGTTTCTCACTCACCAAGGCTCACCAAAGATCACCAACCCTCACCAAGTTTCGCCAAGTCCGACCGAGACCTCTCCCCGTCAGATAGGACGCACGGGCTCGTGGCGACGCATCCACTCTCGTGGCTTGGGCAACGATGACTGTCTGGGACGTGAGCCAAATCAGCGCCTCGCTCAAGCTAATAAAAAAAGCTGTTGCCAACTTGACTTCACAAACATCCGCCCCTGGAATGTTCCAGTCTAGCCTGGCAATTACTGGGACGTCCGCGTTAGAACCAGAGCGCTGTTCTCCACCCTTCCTTTTGTTCCATGTGCCTCCCCTTCTTCCCCCCTTTACTGAGAACTTGTTTGTGGTATATAACAACAGCTGTAATTTCATAGGTCACTCATTGTATCACTGGCTTTACCAGGTGAGGGCGCTTNATACTTTTCCAAATTACTGTTTGGCGATTCTTTAATACTTATAAATTTATAAATGGGGACTTTTTATTTGATATGGCGTGGGTGATCCACGGTTCAATTTTGGTAACTTTCTGGGGAGATTCATATTTGGCTTAGTACGATTTATTTACTGTAGGCGCGCCCGAACCTATATCTTGGTTCATCTATGTAATATTTAATATTGTCTAGGATATTTTTTGGGATAGAAGTTTGTTTAGTATTAGATGCATTTTGTATGGGATAATAAATTTATGTTATATACGCTTCGGGAGTTTCGGGGAACGTATTGTACTTTTACAAGCATTGCTATTGGATTAGGCTGCTTGGTAATTTAGGATAGGTCCCCAACGGTCATTGTTGGAACCTCTACTTATAATATTTAGGCTAACTAATCATGTATATTTTTATAGTTACGCGAGGCTATGTTTTATGAGAATTTTTCTTGTTTATCTATACTCCTGTTAAAGCTTATAATGTATGCGCGCGCTTGGGCGCTAAATTTAATATATTCACTTATAACTTTCACTCTACGTTCCTTGTGTGGGACAAGTAAAATATTGTAAGTTATGGCGGCTTAGTCTGTACTTTGGCAGGCTATGCGTAGGCTGACTAAGCCATTAATGTACTCATCATTTATTTTATCATTGTAATTTATCTGAAATAAAAAAGGTTTCTCTTGTGACCTCATGGTTATTTTTTGGGGCACGCTTCCCGGGATCTATGTGGGCGTCACAAATATTCTTTGTAATGCCGTCTGTCCATGTGTTTAATAAAACTTAAAATTAAGAGTAGTTTTATAAGGGGCGAAAAGAGAAAAAATAGGATTTCTCAAAATCTGCTCGAATGATTTTGATTAAAATTCTTATCTAGCCGTTTGTTATGATTATAAATAGACTGGATTGTTTCATTTTCCCATGAAAATAATTTTTGGGGTACTTTACAGAAGCGTTAATTTCCGTATCTCCACAGCTATATGAGATACTAAACAATTTATCGTTGCAAAATTGTAGGACTATTAGAAATAAAAAACTTTTATTTGAAATATATTTTTATAAAAGCAACAGTTTCTTAGATATTTGCAAATATATTAATATAATTTTGTGAGCTTTAGTTGTAAACATATACTACTTAAGTCTTAACGCAATAATTCTCCAATGCCATAGAGTAATTAAATATAAGTATCTAAAACTAGTATTCACTATAGTAAATATTGCACTCTCACATTCTTTCATTAGTTATTGAGTCCTTATATTTCTTTCTACTTCCCTCCATTTATCTCTAGTAATACAATTTTCATAAATTGGAACATGTAAAGCAGATTTCAGTTTCCAAGCTGTCAGAAAATGGTTCAAATACCATTTTATTAAGGTCTTTAAAACATTAAACTGTTTGAAATGCTCTTAGTTGGACAAAGATACGCCTCTTTTCTCATTGATTCTATATCATTGTATATTATTTTATTCGGGTTCTTATGTGGAGTGGTGATGATACAATGTGAATTATTCGATTCAGAAATCTTACGAGTTTAGATAGAGAGAGAGAGAAATTCTGTGCGGTGCGCCGTACCATTTATTTTAATACAATCTCTTTCCAAAACTCGACATTTTATGTTATGCATTTAAAAATATTCTGGGAAATGATCGAGAGGCTTCATAAGACCAACAATTAGGACCGTGGAACAACTGTACTAGAAAGTATAACCAGATGACTATACTGTCATGCTCTATTTTCAATCAACACGAAATTTTTAAAACAAAAATTAATTTGTTTATTTACAAAAATTGGTAATATTATAATTTGTAAATCTAAAAACTGAAAAAGATTCACTCAGACAAAAAATTAGTTAGGAGTCGTAATTTTTTTCATTATCGTATCTTACTACCCGTTTGGGCTATAAGCTTATGTACTAATTAAACTTATATGCTAGGGATTATGAAGGTAAAATTTAAATTAATTGTACAAATATTTTCATGAAGAAAGAGTGTAAAACCATTTAGGAAAAATAACTTTCCGTACATCCGACCGGGAGAAAGCCTCTATCTTCTCGTCTTCTGCAGTGTATTGCTAGAGTAATGCCTTAGACCATGCGACCACCAAAGTGGATTAGAGTGGTAATTGTTTGTCAATCAAGACATACACACATAAAATTACATACAAAGTAAAATTGACAGTAAAAGAAAAATTACAGACCCCTATTTCTACCATGTTTTGGTAGGCGTAGAAAAATGTTACGCAAGCGCAGTATAGAATTCCCGACGGGGTTTGTATCTAGCCTTTTTTGTGTAAACGTTGTTCCTTATATTTTGAAATTGACAATTGGGAATCTAAATTACATTTTAAGGGATTTACTGAATTTTGATTAAAAAAATACTTTTTAATTAGGTAGGGTGGTAACACTGGACACTGTTAATAAACCAGTGAAATAGAGATGAATAAAGTATAATTTAGATAATAGATAGTTACTTGGATAAATAATAATAAATAATTTATGAACAATTACCGTCTTTACACACAAATGAGATTCAAACCCCACAACGCCTCATCATTAGCAAAACAAGACTAAGACGAGCTTGACGTTTAGTACGCGTGCTCATCGTTGCGTATCGACGTCAAGTTGAATTGTATTTTTTTTGTGTGTGTGATCCGTTGCCCGCTTGAAATGGAACGCCATTCGTCGTACCTCAACCTCCCTTCCAGCATAGGCGATGATGCCTACGACTTAACGAGCTAATCTGTCTCCTTCTCTCTCATCCTTCTTTATTATCCCTCTTTCTCTCTCTCTCTCTTTCAACCACTTGATGTCAACCTGTAATCACCTAACTAATTACTCACCGGACTCTCACCGCAAGCCATAGCAACCGCGCGGACCTCTGGAATCAACCAATCACTTCATGTGACACAGAACGCCGGAAATAGAGATGGTACTCTTTTATTTCTAATATACTAATTTAATTAATTTAACTTCGTTGGTGTGGATTAAAACCAAATGTGCTTTAATGGTGCTTCATAGTAAAGTACTGAGAACCGCTACAGAAATTTAGAAATCCTGGATTATTTATGAAGTGGTATGATATGTTTTAATATTGTTTTCAACAAAATGTAGGAAAAAGTTCAGACTAGTAAAAAAAAATTGTAAATGTTTTAAAAATGTTTGTGATCGCTTACATAAAACCGTATCAAAACGTGACTTTATATGATAAAAGATGGCCAGATATAGGTTTGTAACATTTTTCTTTAATCTCAGTAACACATATTTTCGCGTAGATTTAAACTCAAGGTTTAATTAATTATTTTTAACTGGTCATAAACTTGCTTATAAGTTTAAACTATTATAGTTAAAAACTATGATTAAAAATTTCAAATAACTTATTAAATATTGTGAGATTCGTAAACGTCTGAAACACGTGTCCTTTCTTTCCCTTAATAAAAGGCAACCCGCTTTGATCGCTGCATGGTATAACACGCTACTCTCACAGTAGACTGGATTGCCGAGTACGGGGAGACCGAGGTTCGAATCTCATTCGGGTGTACTGAGGGTGGTTTTTCAACTCCTCTATCAGGCAAACGCTGGTACATTTCATTTAAATGTAACCTTACAAATCCCTAATAACCCATTAGGGTAATAAGTAGATAAGCGTAGAATGGGTAGTAAGACGTGGTGCTAAAAAAACATGCTAACCAACTCCATACTCCAAATCGCTTGTGTTGATTCCAAAAACTCTCAAAAGCTTCCAAAGTAACCATGACACGAATCTAGGGAAATGAGGGGTAGAGTCGACACAGCCTTGCTAATTAAATCCAATTGTATTTAAAATGTTTTATTAATTAATTAATATTAGCACCGCGTCTTATTACCCGTTCGGGTTATACGCACTTACGCTAATGTGTAATGGTAGGGTGATTGTGAGATGAAATGGAGGACCTACAGTTTAACGTGGGATCCGAACCACGATGGAGACCTGGCATTCCCCACATTCACAAGATGTCTTGTCAGAGGTGAAGTAAGGGTTTAGTAATCAGATAAATCTGTGCCGGGACCGAGGATTGAACCCCGGACCCTCCAGTACATAAGTCTGACACCTTACCCCTAGACCGCCAGGTCACCAAAATGTTTTATTAATTCTGAGTGCAAAATAAAAAACTATTTGTATTTCCTCTAAGAATCAGATTGTATATTCTATATGGCCGGGCTGTATGCAAATGTTGCTACTCCCTGAAGGCTATTGACCATGTCTGTTCTCGACTGTGAGATCTAGATATACAATAGCGGTCTCCCTTCTATCTGTTAGTGTTTGTGGCTGGAGAAGGAAGAGGCTTAAGACGGCCATAACGACGGTGGGACTGTAATAAGACGCAGAGATATGAAAACCTCTTGGTTCGATCAACACGTGCAAAACAGCTCTAAAGCTCGAATTTCAAACGTTCGTTGACAACAGAGAGCAGAGATCGCTTTAGTGGCGTAGATATTTACACACTTGTTAGGTAGTAACTTCTAAATAATTGTTACGACACAATCGTACCAACTTTCTCAAATATTGTACTAAAGCTATTCGTTTTAAGTAACAATTTATCAGAAAAACAAACTTATAGCCTTGTTAATAACAATCAAAAACTCTCCATATATTACATATGAGACAAAACTTTTCAAATAATTTTCCAAAAATAAAATAAAATGATTCAAATATCCGTTTATTTTTAAAATAGTCTCAAATTATATTTGTAAAATAAAAACATATTCTTATTCATCTTTAAAAACAAATTTCTGATACCCATTTTGAACTAAATCTTAAAGGTCCATTTCAAAAGTATTAAAACTTACTAAAATTTTTCATGATTGAAATATTGTAAAAAAACATATTTATTTTATTGAAATATAAAATATGTACGGTGTAAAGTAGCCCAAGATACCATATTTTTAAAAAAATTGGTGCTATTTTCATTTTTTTTTAATATCTTATAAAACAGTTATTTGCAAAATACTATTAAATAATATTTTCAGAGAAAAACAAATAGAAATATAACATTATTTACCTTATAAATAAATTATTTTACATTCATGGTTAACCAAAACCTTTAAGCCATTTTTAAAGTATTTCAAATTTTTTTTAAAATCAGTCATCAAGAAACTAGCCTTAAAATTAATTTTCCCCAGAAATCAAGCACACATTTTTACTTGTTATGTCAAATACTATAGATATGCATTTTAATCAAAATCTTTAGAGTCTTTTCCAAATATTAAATTATCCTCAAGCTAACTTTCCAACAGAAAACAGGTGTACAGTGTTATTTGTCTAGTCAACCACTCCCTCTATAAACCCTTTTGAATAAATAATTTAAATCTATTTTCGAAAAATTTCTAATTTTCAAAAATCACTCCTCAGTAAGCCGCCCTTAAATTAAAAGATGGGACCAAAATAGTAAAAAAAAATACTAAAAAAAAAAATACCGAAGTATGGCCATTTAACATTTAAATATCAATTTCGAAATAATTTGTCAAACTATTTTGGACCTTGATACAGGGACAGACACCCAGACAAACAAACACACATATTGTATAATCCACTCTTTGGGTTAGGTTTCACATAAAACTTAAAGATTAATCATAATTTCGCGATCGATTTTTTTTAACCAAAATATTTTCTCTTGATACGAAAAAGTAAAAACTTGTCTTTTTAGGTTTTATATAAACATATATATTACAATTATCTTAAAAATTGTCATTACATATAACTTATTAGAAAAATGGTAGGTTATTATTTTATAATCTTTCTATAATAATGGTTTTCCATATTCTTTCCATGCAAATGTAGTTACACTTCCTCTAAATATAGCCTTCCTAAGCCATAAGACGATTAGCGTAATTGGTACATAAGCGTATAGCACGAACGGGTAGTAAAGAAACAGTGATAAAAAAAAGTATAGCTTTAACATTAAGGTTAGTTTCGTATGATTTCCTGCACCACATGAAATATTTCGAAAACCTATCAAATAGTGTTGTTAAAAATTTAAATCTGGGTAAGTTTTAACACGATAAAAAATATTCATTTATTCAAGAGTGGTTAAACATATATTATTCTTTTGATTTTTTTTAAAATTTGTTTGGAAATAAATGTTCTTAAGATTCTGTTAAAAATTAATCTCTGGAGAAAGATAAATACCGTAACATTGTGTACTAGTATTTTTCTAAAAAATAAAAATAGATGTATGGTAGTTAACTAATCTCTCTCTTCTTTAGAAAAAAAAATGTATATCAAGAGTGTTTAGTATGAGTTACAAAATTTTATTTTATTTTCTATGAAAAAAAAATTAGATTAATTTACTGCTCACCTATTTTTAAAAGGTCGGTTCTGTCAAAACACTAATTATTTTAAATCGGAGTACTGGTTCTCCAGTCAGCTAGGGTGATGGAGCAATAAACATGCAATTACATACATGACCAACACCATGTGTGATGCCATTTACAACCGTTGATAAAGTGTTTATTGATGATGTACAAGCTAGCAGAGTTTCACACATCATCTGTTTTCAATAAGCCAGTGTAGTTGGTACACCATCCTGGATTCCTTAACCCACATTACCACAAATCCGGTAGAATAGTTTCAGTATGACGCGGGCCAATTTGAATTAATGTGTTGATTTTTTTTTTAATATCTGGTGATTCATTTGATATTTATTAAGGGTAAGCTTCGAGGTTTACTACCTTTTTGCTTTCTTTAGACCCCAAGGAAAGAGATGTACGAATATTGTGATCGATAAAAAAATCGAAAGTGGTATTTGGTTAAATATCAAAATTTCATGACTCCCTAAAACCACAAACGTTGTTTTCACGATGTCGTCTACTTTCCTGTACTTCAGCCTAAAGCCTAAGCCATTTTACTGATTGGGCTGGAAATTACTTTATAGAATTTCCATAGGGTTCCCCACAAGGAATTTTTGTGATTAGATCTATAAACCTAAGGTTAGGGTAGTTCACTGAAACTCAAAAAGAGAAAAAAGATTTTCTCCAAATCATTTTAAAAGGTTTTGATTTACTTTTGTATCCAGGTATTAATATAACAAACAAAATGGTAATTCATTTTCCCGTGAAAATTGTCTTTAAGACTATTTTAAATTAGCTGAAATGTCAATTCTTGTTCGTATCTCTGAATCTATTATAGATATGAAATAACGTAAAGTTGTAGTACAATGCTACATTTCTTTTTTAAATATATTTTAATAAAATCAATAGTTTCATAGCTACAAGCAAATACGTATTTTTATGGAGATCTTTGACTATATAAATCGAATGTAATGCTCTTTGGTAGAAAAAAATATGTTTCCCTTTCTCAGTGTTTCTGTAAAAATATGTATTATTACATTAATACTCTTTAGTGAAGTGTTTATGCATCGGTGACCTGGCGGTCTAGGGGTAAGGTGTTAAACTTTTGTGCTGGTGGTCCGGGGTTCAATCCTCGGGCCCAGCACAGATTTATCTGATTACCAAACCTTTCCTTCTCCTCTGACAAGACATCTTGTGAATGTGAGGAATGCCAGGCCTCCACCGTGGTTCGGATTCCACGTTAAACTGTAGGTCCTCCATTTCATCTCACAATCACCCTACCATTACACATTATCGTAAGTGCGTATAACCCGAACGGGTAGTAAGACGCGGTGCTAGTAATGATAAAAATGTTTCTGCATCAATGTAAACAATATCGTTTTAAAAAATCCAATGAGTTTTTAGTAAAAGATTCAATATTAGTATAAAAGAGTGTGTCTGAGGTATACTATCCAATTTTTTTACTATAGAAAGGTAATTTCATTAGAAATAATACAAACATATTTTTGGGGCTACTTCACTATTTTATTTATTTTATTTTATGGGTAATGATAATATCCATCAAATGTGGTTGCTGTATATTGCACGATTTGACATGTGAATATATGAAAGTAGATAAAGTAGCGTTTTTAGCTGTCTTAAAAGATCCTTCCTATAATAATTGAACTGTACCGACACGGACAACTTCATGTTTACGTTGTTGAAAGCAGTGGCGGCTGTGGGTTTTTTTCCAGATGAATCAAAGATTGACAGGACTGTACCATTAAAATGTTTCCTCCATGTCTCTCTCTATCCATTTGACTAACCTGACCTTCCATCCCCCCCTCCCCCTTGGTTGTGGAAACTTTTTTTACGAGTAATATTTTATCCATATTTTGGTCATATTTGAATTTTAGCTGATATTTCAGTGGAGTGTTTATTTTGGGTTATTTTTGAGGAATTCCAGTTAATTTTTAATTAACCTTAGGCATTTATGTTTAATAAGTATATTTTAAAATAATATCAATAGTTTATGAATGCATGAATACAAAAACATACATTTTTTAAGTACACAATTGTCGGAATGAGAAGATAATGTAGGTCATAAACTTTGTATCACAATTGTCTGAATGAGAAGATAATGTAGGCCATGAGCATTGTATCACAGTTGTCTGAATAAGAAGATAATGTAGGTCATAAACATTGTATCACAATTGTCTTGAATGAGAAGATAATGTAGGCCATGAGCATTGTATCACAGTTGTCTGAATGAGAAGATAATGTAGGCCATGAGCATTGTATCACAGTTGTCAGAATGAGAAGATAATGTAGGTCATAAACTTTGTATCACAATTGTCTGAATGAGAAGATAATATAGGCCATGAGCATTGTATCACAGTTGTCTGAATGAGAAGATAATGTAGGCCATGAACTTGTATTGCAGTTGTCGGAATGAGAAGATAATGTAGGTCATGAACTTGTATTACAGTTGTCTGAATGAGAAGATAATGTAGGCCATGAGCATTGTATCACAGTTGTCTGAATGAGAAGATAATGTAGGCCATGGCCATTGTATCACAGTTGTCTGAATGAGAAGATAATGTAGGCCATGAGCATTGTATCACAGTTGTCTGAATGAGAAGATAATGTAGGCCATGAGCATTGTATTACAGTTGTCTGAATGAGAAGATAATGCAGGCCATGAGCATTGTATCACAGTTGTCTGAATGAGAAGATAATGTAGGTCATGAACTTGTATTACAGTTGTCTGAATGAGAAGATAATGTAGGTCATGAACTTGTATTACAGTTGTCGGAATGAGAAGATAATGTAGGTCATGAACTTGTATTGCAGTTGTCTGAATTAGAAGATAATGTAGGCTATGAGATTTGTTTCACAGTTGTGTGAATGAGAAGATGAGGTAGGCCATGAGATTTGTATCACAGTTGTCTGAATGAGAAGATTGTATAGTTGATGAACTTTGTATCACAGTTGTCTGAATGAGAAGATGGTATAGTTGATGAAATTTGTATCCTCTTTGCTTGTTTGGTTGTAAAATATACATTCCTGGTCAGACTGCAACAAACTGTAGAGGGTTGCATTGAGAGGAAATATCTTTTATTCTGAAGCAAATATTTGTAAATTTATATTAGATTTAGCAGAATAAAAGAGTTAAGTTCATACAGGCTTTTTATTGCACATGTATTGTTTGGTTTTCATGTTAAAAATGCGTGTTTAATTTACTCGTATGCTTTAATTACAAGTTTTTATTAAGAAATGTAAGTGTTTTTTTTAATAATTCAAATTCATTAGGAATTTCTAGGTCATCAAAGTCCTAGTTTAAGTCCAGCTCATACCAAATGTATTTTGATTGACTTCAAAGGGTAGGTTTGATACTTAAAAGGTGTGAATTATTTAGTGTTAAGGTCCAATCAAGAATGTCTTGCTTTGGTAGAAAACAATGTATCCCCTCTAAATGTAAAAGGGTAATTAAGGTAGAATTTAGAGTACATTTGCTTTAATTTGCGTGTAAGTAAAATTTGGAACTATTTAGGGTTAAAAAATTACCTAAGTACACAAGTACAGGATTCAAACTTTGAGCTACGCCTCACCATAAAACCATACCGGAATAAGCTGACGTCTTAGTCTGTGCTGCCACAGGTGTGGATTTAATTTTTCAGTAAATTATATGCAAAATGAGAGTTCAATAAAGTAAAATATTTTTAATGCACTATTTTGTTTACAATTTAATAATAACATCATTTGGAAGTACTGATTCACACGTGAAATAAAACTTAATGTACATTTTAGTCCAGTTTGCTTGTTAAAAAGATGTCGGATCACGAATCCAAAACAGGTATTACGATGGTAGCTTCTCCTTAAATTGTTTCCTACTCAACCTCCTAGTCGCATTCACGTAGAGTTGTTTCTAAAAGATTTTTTTTTAATAGTCTTGCCCGTCGGTACACATTGTAATTATAATTTCCCTTTTATTATTTAGGTTGATAATTTATTATATACTTTGAAATTACGAACAAAATAATTAATCCTAAAAAAGAAATTTAGAAAAAAAATTAAAGGTTAACTCTTGAATTAAACTATAAAGAAGAGAGTATTGAAGTTGAAGAAAAGTGGACGACAGAAAATTACGAATGGAGTGAAAAAGGGGGGTGAGGTGAAAATTTGTCTTTTAAAAGACAATGAAATCTTCCCTATGAACTAAGATTTTGCATTCCCAAAAGTTTGAAAACTTTTTTTTTTGTATGTAAGGTGGGGGGGTTTGTGGGTTGTAAGGGTTGAGAAAGGGTGCAGAGGAACAAAAAGGACCGGTAGAAAGGGGGAAGAGGAGTAAAATGAAAGGAAGAATATATCTGAGCTCGCGACTTTATGAACTTTGTCGACGAACAGCGTACGCGACGAGTGAAAACTCTACCATGACCCGCATTGAAACAGAAAGATTAGGAGGGGATGAGAGGGGGTAGGGGGGGGGCGAATATGGGTGGGAAAGGGAAAGAGAAAGCCGAGTGTGTTCATAAAAGGAAAGAGGGAGGAAAGAGGCGTTTCCACAGAATAAGTTTAACTTTGAGTTTTGGTAGCCGGGAGGAAAAAAAATCATTTCCTTATTCGAACATTTATATTATACGAAATTTCCAGTTATCTGACTAACTTCACAAATAGATTCTGAGAATGCCACTTGTTCCTTTCAATGTTAGAGTAACGGATATTTTTTTTATCTTTGCTAATTTATTGTTTATATAAACTCCCTGCTATATACTGTAAAATAAAATAATTAGAATATAAATTGAACCTGTTTGAATGTATTTTCAGAAAATGTGATCAAAGTTTATAGTGAAAAAATAATCAGTTTCATTGTATCTAAATAAAACGTGGTAACAACCTCCTTAGGGAATAAAAGATAAATATTTTCCCCTCCAATTTCCTAATTGCTGTGACAGCGGGGTTTCATCTTTTTTTTCTAATAACTGTGAAATTTACTTTTGCAATTAGTAGAAAAATGAATCACTGAATCACGACAAACTTATAAAATATAATATATTAGAATGGAAAATTAATCTTAATACATTACACTTTTTCGAAAACAAATTAGGTACACTGCTTTCCGATATAGTAGTATGGTTGTATTTAAAAACATTTTCTCTGGATAGTTTAATGAGTTTTGAAGTTTTGTGTACCCCTGAACCCCAAAAAAATGATTCATACAATTCTGTCTATCGGTTTTTAAAAAACAACCTAAACGGTTTGATCGATTTTGTTAAAACTTTATGTTAACCTTTATTTTAATATTGGGTCCAGCCCTCAAGTAAATAATAATTTACTAATGTATAGTTTTTGAAACTTATAATTTTTTTGAAAATGTTTATGAGAATTTTGTTTGAAATAGATATTTAGGGAGATTTTACATGACAAATAAAATTGTATTATTTTTGGGGGGGGGAGGCACTGAGGCATAGGAATTGGTTTAAAGGTTGCTTGCTATTGACCTAAGTTTTTAAAATTTTCAAAAATGCCTTTGAAGTTTTAGTTCTAAATAAGTACCTAGGGAATAGTTTACATGATAGATAATGATAAAATTTGTTCCAAAATATGATAAATTATTGATGATTGTGTCATTTTTACTTTTCATAACCCGCGTCTCACCAAACATTTGTTAAACTTGAATATTTTCAAATTTAGGGATAGTGTAAGACTTATGAGAAGTATAAAAGCATTTAAGAGTGGGAAACCCTTTATGAAATCTGTCAATAAAATTACAAGAAAAGGATAAGTCCAATCAATTTTGTCCAATTTTACTGCTCATGAGAATCAAAAGTACTGGATTTATCAAGCTTGTCCAATGCTAATGGTAATGATAATCACAAGTAAAAAATGAGTCTAACTAAGCATCTTCAATGTTATTTGTCATTAGAATCATAATCATATTTTGTTTGTGTGTGTGACAGTGTGTTCCTGTGTGTATGTGTGAGTGTGTGTGTATATTTATGTGTGTGGGTGTGTATATATGTGAGTGTGTGTGTGTCTGAATATTTGAGTATGTATGTGTTTGATTGTGTATATAATAGAGTATGTGAGCAAAGTCGATCTGCCATAGGAGTGTAAGTAAGTGCCAGCTGGCAAAAGTTACTAGATCTACTCTAATGTATCCATTCGCCAAACCAAATGATTTTCCATATCATATGTTGATTTATTGTCTTTTGTAATCAAAACTTTCACAACAAAAAATTTGTTTTTAAGTGGTGCTTGTGGTTCACTTTAAAAGTTCTACAAAGGAGAGCTTATAAAATGCTGAGTTATCTTCACAAATTAAGATGGGGAACCTGATGAAACGAAGGCCGTTGATGTATTCACATAAAAGGTTTTCAGTTTTGTCTATGTGCAGTTGTTTACAAAATAAAAATTATTTATTTTAAAACTAATATTTTATATGGGTATCTCTCTATATTATAAATAATATTAATTTTGGGTGGCCAGCTTTAAGAAGAGACAAATTTGAATATATAATAATTATTAAGTTATTATTTCATATATATCTCTTGTTACTATAGTCGTGCAAAAAAAAATTGTTTTACCAATATTTTGTTATTTCAATAATTTACGAAAAAGCCAAATATACAGTAATCATTCATGTGGATTCACATGTTTACCGATAACAAGCGCAGAACAGAAACGGGCTCACGTGACGAGCTCCAAGCCAATCACAAGACTTTCTCTTCATCGGTGCAAACTGATGTGAAAGAGTTCAACTCATCTCTACACCGTCCGTCCGCTCTGACCGAGATTTTCGGCACAGATTAACCAAACAAATCTCAAAATCAAACATCTCAAATCAGCGCGCATGCGCATTTTACAACGCATGCGCTTAAGAGGCAGAAGCAAGCAGACAGCTTCATTGGCCGTTGTGAGGAGATTAAAAATAACCCGTTAATGTAAAGTGTTCGTAAACAACCATGTATTGGATTGTGCAATGGCACAAAACTATGATTTAAAAACATCTATCGGGAGAGTGATCTAAAATATATACATGTATCCGATATAAAATAAACTATGTTGATAATCAGCTGGTTTAAGTTTGCGTTGCATTGCATCATGGGTCAACAATAGAGCGTGTAAGTTGCTACGCCCCTCTAGAAGATTCTGTTCTTTATTTTCGGTGAGTGGTGACCTGGCGGTCTAGGGGTAAGGTGTCAGACTTCTGTGCTGGCGGCCGGGGTTCAATCCTCGGTCCCGGCACAGATTTATCTGATTAACAAACTCTTCCTTCACCTCTGACAAGATATCTTGTGAATGTGGGGAATGCCAGGCCTCCGCCGTGGTTCGGATCCCACGTTAAACTGTAAGTCCTCCATCTCATCTCGCAATCACCCTACCATTACACATTAGCGTAAGTGCGTGTAACCCGAACGGGTAGTAATACCTGGTGCTAATAATAATAATAATAATAGTTGCGTTTATTAGCACTTTTATTTGATAATATATTATCACTAATAAAAAAATAACCATCCCCACATTAATGACTTTCAACCAACGTTTATAATAACAATCTTTTAATAACTGGAGGTTGCCATCATTCCATTCGCGAATCGACTGTATGTTTGAGTGTATGTACGTATGTATGTATATATGGATCGAGTGTATTTATGAGTATGTGTAAGTGTGTGCTTGTGTGGGTATGTAAGTGTTAGTGTTGGTGTGTTCATCTGTGTGTGCGTGCAGATGTTTCTAGTTTGCACTGTGCACCTGTTTGCCATAAATTTTAAATCTGATTTGAAGCCCGTGCTCGTATCTATACTCCTATCATCTAAAACCATGAATAATGGATTAAGATGAAATGTGTTCCACGCTAACTTCATCAAAATCTGGAGTTTTCATACCTTTAAACGAATATCTTGTTTTACTTGATAGTAAAATATCATTACAGTATAACCCAATAAACATAAAGTTCCAAGAATCTAAGGTTGATATTTTTCTGTGGAGATATTTTTTTTTTGCCGACACTGTTTTTAGGTCACTAAAAGCCAAGTTTCACCAAAGAAGGGGATATCCTTAAAACGAACTTGTGAGTTTTTTTTAACCTCATGTTAATAAAGTGTACGGTTTTGTAAGTATCCTGCTTTTTTACTTTTTTTTGATCTCACTAAAAAGAGATAGATTAAAACAGGGGATTTGATGGATTAAGACGTTTTATGACTCCTTGAATCCAAAACAATAGTTTTCTAAATGCTGTCGATCTTTTATTAGAAGTAGAACTGACACTTTTTTTTTAGTAATCAGACTATAACACTTTGAATCTATAGTTTGCATAAGCTTCCCTAGAAGTCATTTTGAAAATAGCTATTTAACCCTAAAATTAAGAGTAATTTACTTACGGCCTAAAACTATATAATATTTTTTTCTAAAAACAGAATTTTAATGATTATGTTCAAATATTGAATTTAGACACTGTTTAACATCTCAAAAACCCACCTCGGTGGCGTAGTTGGCTAACGCGCTAGTCGTGTTGAGCTCGAATGCTGAGGACGGGGAGATCGAGGTTCGAATCTCGGTCGGGTGAACTGGGGGTGGTTTTTCCTAAATGTTTTTCCACTCTCCCTCCACGCAAATGCGGGTTCACTTCCTCTAATTCAACCTTCCCAATTCCTAATCCATTAGCGTAATTAGTACTTAAAGCGTATAACCCGAACGGGTAGTAAGACGCGGTGCTAAATATTATTATTATTAATTTCATAACTAAGACATCAAGTTAAAATTATCTTGTGTTATTATTTTTAGTTTCTGATGATGAACATTTTAGATATAATGTTTATGATGGCTCTCGACTTTTTAAGTGCCCACGAACTAAAAAAAGTGTGTATTACATTATTTTTGCTCTTAAATTTAGAGTAATCAGCATCGGTACCCACATGGTCTATGGCGACACTCTCGCAACAGGCTATACTGCCGATGACGGGGAGACAGGGGTTCGAACCGCGATTGGGTGTAATGAGGGTGGTTTTCGTTTATTCTTCCGTGCAAATGTAGGTATACTTCCTCTAAACACAACCTCGTTCATCCTTAGCTTATTAGCGTACGTGGTACGATGAATAAACCAATGAAGACTAGTTTACTAAATACCGGTTTTTAAAACAAGATTTCTTTTCGAGAATGGTTTGACTGATTAGGTAAAAAAAATGGGAAACTTCTGAGGGTTTTGGATTTAATATTAGTTTTTCAAAGAAAAATTCGCTTAAGACCATCTTAAGTGTGATTTTTGAATATTTAAAAATGTTAGAAAATGGCTCTAAAGATTGTGTTCATAATGTTTTATATTATAAATAACCCTGTCAACTTTTTCTCTGGAGAACAATTAACTTAAAAATTATTTAATGGTAACATATTTTTAATTACTCAGTTCTAAAACTATAATAGACATTTATGAGAAAGTATTGAGGATTTTGTTATACCATTTAATATGAGTTATATATTGACAAGACGGTTGAAATAATTTAGTACCTATTTTAAATTGTGTAAAACTTAACATATTTTTGATCGTAGCTATGAAATCATTTAATCATAAATTTTTAATTAACTGATTATTGTATGGATAAAATGATCATTAATAGTAATATGAGCGTTTTTAGAAACCTCCCACCCCCTCGTTCCAGCAATTTTCCCTCATTATCCTTCCAACACTTCTCCCCCCCCCCCACCATTAGTTCCACCCCTTCTCCCCATTTGACCCAGTTTTTACATAGCGCTAAAGCCAAAATTTCCGCTCAAACACAAATATCGGGCATAGTGCCAAACATTGAGGAAAACCTTTTCATGTCAATTGTTTTTTTATTCTCGTCAATTCAACCGTGACAAAATCGAACTGAATGAAAAATAGAAAAAAAATAGTTGCAATTTGACTAGACAGAGATGCGGAATTTACGACCTAAACACTATTTGCACTTGAGGGAAAAATGAATATATAAATATATATATATAGAAATATGGATATATATATATATAGAAATATATTTTCTTTGAAGAAATTTGAATAGTGATCGCTTTGTATGGATATGAGTTTTTGTGTATTCAAATAAACTTAAAACACATTAAAAACAAAGTAAAAAATATATTATCAAACAAAATCCAAAATAACTCTTCTTAAAAAACTATATTTTTGTTTTTTAAAAGCGAATATATTGTAAAGGCATTCATAATTTAACTGTTCGGATGTCTACACGTATAAGCACGCGTATTGAGGAGCACTTACTATCCTGGTTATATTTATATATGACGGAGAGTTTGGGGATCGAATCGTGGCTGGATGTAAACCTAATTAGGTAGTTTCTTTCTATATTATTTTCTGCTACCACTCTACGCTAATATGGGTACATTACATTTAAATTTTACCTTCCTCATACTTATCATAAAATTTCAACTAAGCAGATAGCCTCGGTGGTTAGTTAGTAAGACTTAAATTACAAAAAAAAACTTTCAATGAGTGTTTACATTTTATAAGATTTAAAGTAGACAAATAAATTAATTTAAAATATGTATAACGCTATATAAAACTATATAAGAAGAATATTAAACATAAAGAAAGTTAAAGCTAACATTGAAAATACGATTACTCTCATCGATTTTCACGCAGTCAAAGGCATCCATATTATCTAGTCTAGTTTGCAACTGATGGGAGGTCACCTTTCGAATCCATACTGGGTGTTATAAGTTTCTATTTTTCTATTTGTAGTTTATTTTCTCACTTCTTCCATGCAAATCAAGCTGTATTTATTAAACAACCGTACTTTCCTCCTTCTTTATGCATTAATGTACAGTATTTAGATTCGAATAGCCCAAATGGGAGGTAAAATGGAGGGCAAAAAACAGTGAAATCTCCCGTTTCGTCCTTTAAGCTAATTCTCACTATCCGTATGGGACAGACAACCAAGTACTCAATGTGCTAGGAATGAGAAAGGCATAGTTAGAATAAATGTAACCGAATTTGTGGGACCCGCCTCGTTGACCATATAGTCTAACGCTCCACTCTTGCAGTAGACTAGAATACCGATCACGGGGAGATTGAGGTTCGAATCTAGGTTGAGGTGTACTGAGGGTATTTTTTCCAAAATGGTTTTCCAACTCTCCTTCCACGAAACTTCTAAATATAGCCTTCCTAAATCCTAAAACAATTAGCTTATTTAGTAAATAAGTGCATAAACTGGTGTTAAAAAAATATGATTAGAGAGGGTGGAAAATCATTTATAAAATAAAACACCCTGACCTCTCCGTCAATGGCAGTCCACGTGACCGCCGGGACTTAGAGTATTTTAGTACTCTTGCTAAATTACACGCATGTGCACTACTCACATTTCAAAATCCTACGCTGCGTCTAACCTGAAAGGTAGCATATATGTGTAGCTTTACGACAGGACCATAATGTAACTGGTCAAGATAAGACTGTTACCTTAAAGTGTAGCCTAAGTTTACAGTCTTATTTTCATAGAAAGGACCTTATCAAGCAGCCAGAAAAGTTACTGGATCTACTTTAACTCTCATTTTTTCTTTGTTTTAGTACCAAGCCTTACTACCTTTTCGGGTTACACTAATGTGTTAGGGATTAGGAAGGTTTGATTTAGAGGAAGTGCACCCACATTTGCGTGGAGTTAGAGTGGATTTTTTTAAATTAAAAATCACCCACAGTGAACCCAGCCGCGATCTAACCCTTATCTCCCCCTCTTCATCAATCTAGTCCAACACGAGAGTAGCGCGTTAGACGATGCGGCCACCAAAGCGGACTAATTTCACGTATTCATGCGTCAAGTCGTGCGATATACAGCTGTCCCATTTGGTTTATTTACTCAGTAAATATAAAATAATACTAATAAAATAGTAAAATAGTATCAATGCCGACGGCAAAAAATAATTTTTTATTTTCTAAAAGTTTTTCTATGAAAATTTGACTGTATATATGCTCGTTCCTAAACTATAAGTGTATTAATTAAATCTAAATCAATCGATTCTCTGAACCAATCAAACACATAGTCACAGTAACACGTCGAGTGTCGCGTAAAACATACGTTGGAGGCAAAGATTCACCCCACTATAGTCAACCGACCGTGCTTGCTTTCAATGCTACAGCACAGACTCGAACCAGTGCCTGGTCGTAAACCAACAGACGGCGCCTCCCCCCTCCCCCTAAACACAAAACGAAGCTTGTTTATCTAAAGCCAGACACACACGTAAGGTAACAATAACTGAATCGGGGTAATTATTCTAACTTTTAAGACAAAGTTAACCTAACATTTGAACAACGTTTTCTTCTGAAAGGGTTTAGAAATATCCTTCTTTAGGCTTCTCAAAACCTTTGTAGCCACGCTCACAAGGCCTAAAGCCACGTTTACACGAGGCCAGTTTATAGGCAGGTTCGACTGGCCTCATTTGATTAAATATTTCATATGTGGTAAAGACGCCACTTTCAATCAACCCAGACAAGACTCAAACTTTGACCTCTCCATCAATAGAATTACAATATATGGCATGACTGACGCCTTAAAGCTTGTAACCACCAGTGTTTTCTAACGCCACTTCTTATTAACCGTTTGTGCTACACGTCTATCTATTGAATGCGCTAATGCGTTAGTAATAGGAAGATTGTATTTATATTAAATGTAGCCGCATTAGCGTGGAGTGAGATTAGACACCCATTAAAGAAAAATCACCCTCCACCAGGATTTAGAGCCAAATCTTCACGTCATCGGAGGTCCAGTTTACTGCAAGAGGGACGCCTTTTAGACTATTCCACCACTTAAATGGGCAAATGTTTTTTTCTTGATAGCGAGTAAGGATACAGATAATAATACAATAGCCCCATGGCTTCTTTGGTGCTGGATGACAGCTCACAGCTGAAATCTAAAAGCTTTGAAAAGTTACCAGACCAAATTATGTATTCCTACACCGAATCATATGTTCTGAAAAAACTTGTGTTTAGCAGCTGTCACTTCTGACGGTCAAAATGTAGGTATATACCTAAATGTTAACTGTCAGAATTCATCTGTGAGCTGTCAGTCAGCACCAAAGAAGTCATGGGGCTACTGTATATTGTTTTGATATATTGCGATAAATATGGTTGGTCAATTCATAGTTTTATTTTAAACTTCCTTTTTCAATTCAACTGATAACCTCATAAATATATACAAGTTCATATTTTTAGAAATATTTATTGACTATTTTTACAAATAGATTTGTAGCGTTAAAAATCCGCCCTTTTTTTGTATTTTTTTAAAGAATAGCTAAATAAAACACGAAAAACCTGGCTCGTAGATAGTGCTACAGAATTATTTATTATGCTCGGTACCGCTATTTTGAGGTGAAGAGAGAAATTATTAAAAGCGCTACTTAAAAAAAAGGTGGTGAAATCATAAAACAAAAAAAGCTTTTCCGATCGTTACTGTCTCGAAATAGTCCGATAATTGCTGTCTAAAGTTCGTTGGACTGGAGCCAACGTCAGTCGCTTGGAAAAGATTAGGTCCTAAAGAGAACTAGGTTTTAAGCTTGTCGTAGAAGTATTAAAGATTTAGTTTCGTTAGTTTGGATTAGCTTGTAATTAATAACATAATATAAACGAACTATAATGATTATATAAGAAATGTGTTTTAGCTTATTATCGTCTTTTAATTTGCCCATACTGTACAATCATTTATAGATATAGCATTATAATTGACCGAGAATACTAGGATTCTATTTTAAATTGGCCATTTGGCATTTCATGTGCCTGTCTGTTTGGATGCTTGCCATGCGATAAATAATTAATTAATATCAAATGCGTGGAGCGCAATTTTAAAGTGATTTTTGTGAAGGATATTCTTTGAACTTCTGCAAATCAACGTTACTTTACACAATTTTTCAATCATGTTATCCATTTTTGGATGGCAGCCTCTCTAAACTTTTTTATTTGTTTAATAGTTCATCTTAAGTGGTTTTAATCTAAGATTCTAAGCAATCAATCAAGTAAATAGTGGCCTTTCTTTAATTATTACATAATATATTGCGAGAAATGGGTATTTAACTGAGTTAAACACAGTTTTTATGCAATGAATACAATGTAATATAGAAAAGAAAAATCTTGAAAAATCTTAAACGATAACTACAGTAGCCCCATGGTTTCTTTGGTGCTGACTGACAGCTCACAGCTGACTTCTGACAGTCAACATTTAGGTATATACCTACATTCTGACTGTCAAAAGTGACAGCTGCTAAACAAATGTTTTTGCAGATCATATGGTTCAGCGTAGGGAAACATAATTTGGTCTGGGAACTTTTCTAAGCCGTCAGCTGTCAGCTGTTATCCGTCAGTCAGCACCAAAGAAGTCATGGGGCTACTGTACATTACGTAATTCTTAATATGATGCGAGGTATAATATTCAAAAAACTACAAGATGTTAATGTTTTAATATCGTTTTCAGGTTTAGGATTTTTGCGCACTTTTTGAGTGACTCCTCTACATTTGAGCCAAAGTTCAGCTTTATATATAGTGAGGAAATAAGAAATATATTTTGTACAAAATCACTACCGACGCACCAGTCCATAATTCAAACCCCAATCTCCCCGTCATTGACTGTCGAGAATAAATCGATTACCGAAGTGGGTATTTAGTTGAAGAATTCAAAAACATATTCATAGGACGTGTAACCCTATTTGAGTTGAGGGAAAGTGGAAAAATAAATTTGTTTTTGAAAATAAAACACCTTAATACACCCAGACATATTTTTTTTAGCATCACGTTTTACTACCCATTCAGGTGATACACTTATGTACTAATTATGATCACGATTTTAGGGACTAGTAAGATAATATTTAGAGGAAATGTACTCAGATCTGCGTGGAATTAGAGGGAAAGAATTTAGGAAGAACCACTCTCAGTATATTAGAACAGCGGTTACTAACCTTTGTTCGCTTGCGTATACCACTTGGCAGCCCATTTCCATAAATCGTGCCCTTAATTTCTTAGAAAAATGTTTAATAACTACACTAGTAGCTATTTCTAATTTATTTGTTGCACCTGAAAATAAATGGGCTAGTAATGTTTAAAACAAAGGGATAGTCAGGTGAATAAAGAATGCATATGGTTCTACATTCAACAAAAGCTAAAATAAAAACGGACACATTTAATTAATTTCTTATTTTATTAATTAATTATAAAAGCTATTTTATGTTTTAAATTTAAATAATATTTTCAAGGTACAATCTAGAATAAAACCCGCAATTCCCGTAACCATATATTTGAGTTAATTTCATCATTTTTGACTGAACTTTCGTCTTACTCTGCTGGTTCGCGTTCCCCCAAACGTCCTAGCACGTACCCCACATTGGGAACCGTTGCACTAGAACGTCACTCTCTCCGTCATCCACAGCCTAGTCTATTGCGAGAGTAGTGCCTAAGACCATGCGGCCACCGAAGCTGGTTAAGCCGGAATTAACCACTGGTGAACTATATAAGACGTTGCATACTCCTTTATCTACGTGAACACTAGTATGACTTTCAACCTCTTATTGAAAACTAGAACTCGTAGATTATACCTAAAAAGCATTACTACTAATTCCGCCCCCTTCCCCCTCCCCCCCCACAATACCCCAGCCCGCCCCCTGAAATTAATTTACCTCTTCACAAATGAAGTAATAAAAAGAGAAAGTTTTAAAGATTAAAATGAGAACTAAGTAGAAATATACACCTACTCTCATTAAGTATGCAAAGGTTTTGAAAAACATTAGCATGTATTAATAATTCATAGTTAATCGAGTCTATATTAGCATACCTGACAAAGCTTGAAATAACATAAATATATAAATATATATATATATATATATATATAAGCAAACCTGTGGACCCTAAACATTGCGTGTTAAGAGGTGGGCGTGCTATTTTTTATCAGTAGAATAAAGCATGGTTTCACACGCCAGACTCATGGTCAGGATCCAATCCAGACTGGTTGAACACTTAAACACAATTTTGGGTCTTTATTTATTTACATTGACTTAGTTTAGGGCCAGCATCTGTAGGGTAGTGGTTATAGGTGTAAAGTTCGTCCTATTTGGTTTGCCAATTATGGATATATCTAGATTCAAATCCCAGCTGGGTGTAACAAGAGTTAATTTTATAAATATATTGTGTGAGTGTTCATATCTGAATGTTTAATGCCATACAGGCTCTTGGTGTTGTATCAATATGACTATATATATATATATATATATATAGTTTATATTTAGGACTATATTGTTTATATATATATATATATATAGTATAAATAGGCCTATATTGTTTAAATATATTCCAGATATTAATTATTAAAATAATTATTAATAAAATGAGTGTTATAGTTTTTAATTGTTTTAATATATATTTATGTTATATTAACTGTATTTAAAAAAGATGTTTGGCATATATATATGCACGTTTTATGTTGTGTTCTTGTTTGCATTAAATTTTACTGCTCGTTTAGGCTATTCACATACAAATGGTATAAGGAGGAGGAAAACAAATTTTAGAAAAATGTATTCAAATTTTGCTTGGAGGGAGACTGGCAAAATTATTTAGTAAGAAAAACTCTGTACACTTGATCGGGATTCGAACACCTACCTCCTCGTCAGTGACAACCCAGTCAAATAATATAATTACGCATTAAATATGCAACTATCTATGCAGGTAGTTTATATATATATATATGTTTTAAGTATGTATATATGAGTGTTTTAATGGACAATTTAGTGCTTTACTGAATATATTAGTGATTAAATGATGCATAGGTGCTTAAAAGGACACACGAGTGTTTAAATGGTCAAATTTGTGTATTAATGGATACATTAGTGTTTAAATGGCACATACAGGTTTTAGTGTTCATAAGAGTGTTTAATAGCCTTATGATTATTTAAATTGATTCATTAGTTTTTGAATGGGCAAATTAGTGTTTTAATTGGTACTTTGATGTATAAATAGCACATAAAAGTGTTAGTGTCCATATGAGAGTTTAATGGCCCCCATGATTGTTTTAATGGATGCATTAGTTTATAAATAAGCAAATTTGTGTTTTAATGGATACACTCGTGTTTAAATGATACAATAAATTTCTAGTGGCCATATGACTGTTTAGTGGCCTAATTATTGTTTTATTTAATATATAAGGATTTATTAGTGCTTATATGGATGCTTCATTGCCTAAAAGAACCTCACGAGTGTTTAAATGTTCGATTTTGTATTTTAAAGGATATATTAGGGTTTTAATGGACATACAAATAGTTTCATAAGTGTATGAGTGTTTTAATATGCATTTTAATGTTTTAACAGAAAAATTAGGGTTTTATGCTATGATTGTTTTATGAATGTTATATTATACATAAATATAAATTAAATTTTAATATGAATATCTACATATTATATAATTGTTTGATAAAATGTATTATTATTCCTGTCACAACCAGCCCCGCTCAGCTTCTATATTCAGTCACGAGAGTGCTAGTCCAGTCGTCGCGCGATGTTTGGAGCAAGGAACGAATAATCTTGACGAGAATGGTGTTATAACGAATTCAACCATTCACTGCGTGTAGAGAATGGTGTTCCACTTTATATTAATATTTTTTCCAAAATATTATATAGAGCAAAAAAAGCAACAAAAATAATTTTTCGGTGTTGACAAATTTTTAATTCCTTAGTATGGAATGTTTAAGAATAATTAGAAGAAATCAAATGCAATTTTAACTAAATTTTACATTGGACAAGTTATATTGACATGAAAAACCTAAATATGAAATGTAAATATAATATACATGCACGATAGTTAAAATTGGTAATATTAATTACAAGTTATGATACAAAATAAATTAAGATTGAATTGGAAGCTATAACATTAAAAAAAATTAGGTACATTTTAAAATAAAAGACATTTGAGTCATAATTACACTAAAAACTAGGTTGTAACATCAAAGGATGATGTGACCATGCATATGTTGAACATTATATAATAATCTGGTGAATTTATGGAAATATTTGATGAAATTTGAAAAATGAAAATGAAAATTGAATTTATTATTAGCTATTGTTTCCTTTTCTTTTATTCCTGGCTATAAATGCTGCTCAGTTACTTGACTTTGATGACGTGTTTCGATGCTACGCCGGAATCATCCTCAGGTCAGAAATTAAAATAGTTTTATTAATATTTTAGTAATAATAATAATAATAATAAAATTTTAGTAATAATCACCAAGTCTTACTATCCATTCAGGTTGTACGCCTATAAGCTTATATTAATTTTTGTTTAATTCCCTTTTTTTTTGGACTATTTTCTTCTAGTTATTATAGTTGTATTTAGCATCGCGTCTTAATACCCATTTGGGTTATAAGGTCATAACTAATAAAGCTAATGGTTGTAGGAATAAGTAAGGTTATATTCAGAGGAAATGTGCCTGCATTTTATTGGAGGGATAGTGGGAAACCAGTTTGGGGAAAAAACCTCATTAGACCTGACGGAGATTTGAACCCTGATCTTTCTGTCATTGGCAGTATAGTCTACTGCAAGAGTAGTGCGTTAGACCACACGGCCACCGAAGTGGGTAATTATAGCTAGCCTAACTTATTTCCTATTAAATTATAGTTAAGTTATTACAGGTTTGGTTGGGTTAAAGCTAGGCGCTTCGATGTTTCACAAATTTTTAATCCTCTAAGTTACTGAAGAAAGTACCCTCCTCTCCCAAACCCTCACCAATGGCCGGTAAAAAATGTCTGGTAACGAGCGACTCTCACCACATAGGATGGCCGCTAAAGGGTCTACCAGTGGCGGACGAAGGTATTTAGAACTTCCTTACAATGTTAACCTAGATTTACATTAGAATGGGAAAGACAGGATGCGCTACCAAGAGGAATGCATCAACGACCCCCTTTACCCTTTCATCCCCTTACGGCCGGCCGAAGACAAAACACAAACTATGTAAATAGTTTGTCTGGCCCTCCTCCTCCAAACACCCGCTCAACCATCTCTATTATCATGATCTCTTTCTGTCGCGCGATCCAATCACAACCCCGCACCACTAAGCTATTTCTCGAATGTAGTATTAAAATATTGTGTACCTACTTTCAATTTCGGGGATAGTTTTTATTTCCAATGGGCCCCGGCGCTTCGTCAAAAATAGGTTCGACACTTCCTATCTTAAATAGTTGATATTTTTTATTTCCAAATGTGTAGGTTGAAAGTATTTATACCGTTCAAATTATCTGGGGTGTAGTGGAGCGGGAACGCTCAGGAACGCCGTTCCAGCAATGCTTTTCGTGTAAAAATATAAAATTTAATTATGCTGAGCCGAGTATTAAAATTATTTTGTGTTAAAAATATTCAAAATAATTTTATTTTAGTAAAGTTTTATACTATGCAATTATATGTTAACTAAATTGATTTAATTTCAATATTAAGATAACATTTTTTTCTTCATACTATGATTCAATA
This sequence comes from Timema californicum, assembly GCA_902141385.1. Lineage (NCBI taxonomy): Eukaryota > Metazoa > Arthropoda > Insecta > Phasmatodea > Timematidae > Timema > Timema californicum. Next base: position 155,119 of record CABFOW010000861.1, on the reverse strand, counting down.
AATTCCTATGAAATTTACTGTGCTCCATACGAATTTTTGGAGTTTTAGAAGAAGTGCTCTAAGTAGGTTTCTGCCTTAATAACCATTAAAAATGCTCCAAATAGATTCTAGAGGCATTTATTCTAAAA
>CABFOW010000861.1:114906-152732 GCA_902141385.1 Timema californicum | reverse complement strand
TGTTTGTTTAGCATGATGGAAAGGAGGGAGTCCGAATAATAGTATAAACTAGTAGTAAAATAATAGTTGGGGGTTAACCCCATACTTTCATACCTAAACCTTCTGACTAACCAAACATCACACTGTACACAATTTTATTTAATCAACCTCTTTACAAGTCCATCACTTTATTGTTCCTTTGATCTCCCATCAAAAAGCGCCATCATGGCAAGTAGCCCACATAGGAGATTACAAGCAGCAACAAATGAGAGGGAAATTAATCCAAAAGACATGTCTCTAATTCAGTAATGTAGATACACATAATTAGTGGGGATTAGTGAAGGATGGAGAGGGCCAAGGGGGGAAGGGGAAGGGGGGCAGACGTACGCCAGTTACTATTGGGGCCAGTCCAAAATTATCTACAAACTCAGCTACCATATCTAACAAGCTCGTGAGGGAAATATCCCGCAGTTTTGAGTCACTGTTAGGTATAGAGGAAGACGCCCCAACCCATTCCAGAAGTCAAGAGTTCGTTTATAACAGCAGACCGCCGGACGATAAAGTGTTTGATGCCAATTAGGGTTGTAGCGTCAAAGGTACGTCAGAGCATAAACTCCTGAGCACGGAAATTTACATAACGAGTATTTCTATACAAACAATATCAATTAGCTCTAAATCCTACATCATATTATACACTATTAGCTTAATTAATCTATTTCAATATAACATATTAAACAAACCCCACAATTATTTGCTACTACCTACCCAGACCACAAGTCTGACAGACACGTTAGGCCCACGGGAACCGGGGGTGGCGACAACTTTATGTTTTATAAGAGAAAAATATTTATTTATTTTGGGATCAAAAAAGTTTTTCTACAAAAACTGAAAAAAAGTGCCCTTTTATCGCATTCCCTAAAATCCCACCCTAAATACAAATCCTACTATTTGTGCACGTAATAAAGTTGACCCAATTTTTCAACTGGGTAAAATTAATAGATTGTTAAGATATCTATTACAATAATTATTAAAAGTTCTGTATTTCGATGGGCCCGTCGCCTTGTCCGAAATATTATTGTTAGTAGGTTTTCTATCTTTCTACAGTCGCATTGCCTTTTCCTATAAGCAGCTTCAGTTTTTTTTTAATATCATGAACATGTATCTTCTTTCTTTGTTCATGATTTTTCTGGTTCGCATTTTTCTTTCATCTTACCTTCTGTGACCTCTGTTGAATTTATGACTCAAGTAGTCCAGTTGCTTTGTTAATCTAGTAGTACGTCATTTCCGTTTTTTCTATTACTCTTTTACATGGCGCCAGTGAGGTTACAACGCAGTCTACTTTATTCTGTTCCTTTTAATAATCTTATACTTTGTATAATTAAATATTAACACATTTAAATTAGTACGTACGGTTTATCATCCTAAACCTTAACAACATCATTCACTAACCCATTCAGTTCGTTTTACTAAACATGAAAACCTGCTTATTGGTTACCTTTTCGTGTTCATTTCTTGAAACCTTCTCACAAGTCAACCAATTTGTACACTTTAACCTCCATTCTCCTCCAGCAGCACATATAATAGCAGTGGCGGCTCGTAGCTAAAACTAGTGAGGGTGCTGCTTCAGAAAATTTTTAGCCTTTGTTTTAAAATTGTGTGAAAGGAAAAAAACATGTATAAAAAGAAAATTTATTCAAAAACTTTATAAAATCTAACAAAAAAAGTATATTTTCTACTTACTTAATACTTTAACTTAAATTGTTACAGTTCAAGATTGATCTATTCGTTTAAAAACTGAAATCCATTCTTCTGGTATTAATTTGCCCAAAAAGTTCAATAATTTCCTCTTTGATCAATGGATGACAATTGAGGAAATTTTTCTCCATTGAAATTACTGCAAGCGCATTTAGTCTTTCTGTTAAATAAAAGAACCGAAAAAATTAATCAAATAGAATAGCTGGAAGCAGAATAATAACCTAATTCTACACTCTTCTACACTTTATCATATTCAAGAATATGGTACACGGTTTTTAAGCACAACACACGCTGAATTTTAAAAAACTTCCCTCCACCATCATGCCAGAGCCGGCACTGCGAGAGCAACAGTGCTCTCTCTACCTGGCAGTCCCGCCTTCCTCCCCACCCCCCTCCTATGTAGACATGCGCACAACAGTCAAACCCCACGTCGCTGGCACTGTGAAGCGCACAGTTACATACAAAGATGTTTGTATATTTTTCATAATCTAGGGAATGGCTACTGAAGTACTGACATTAAGCTTAAGGAATATATATTGTACCACAAAAATAAATAAAGAATTAAATGTTATTGTTAATATCAAGTAAAAATAGGTGGTGCTGCAGTTCCGCAGTGCCTATACACGAGCCGCCACTGTATAATATCTTACCAAATACGACTTCTCATTTTTTTCCTTATGGTCCATGTTTCAGATATAGTTAGCTAACTTTATTATTTTTGTAAGGGTGCTGTTCGTAATTCATGCTTACACGTTGGAAGCCAATTTTTATAATGTTATGTTTCGCACTTCATGTGGGGGATAGTTAATTAAGGTATTTTTTTTATCAGGCTAGAATCAGCATCACTTATGTTTTTAATTAAGTGTTTATTCAGTATCATTGCTAGATTGAACAGCGTGAATAAACGATCCGATATCACAGATACTGCTATTTCCCTTCTTAGGGAACTTGGAGGATTTAAATGAGATTGGATCAAGATTTATCCAATATAACGACAGGCGAGTAGTAGTTACGGTCCAGTTTCATAGTCAATGATTAATACAAAAATTATGTTTTCTCTCAATGTAAGCAGGTCCTGACTACTACTCGAGTGTCGTCACCTCCACCTGCCGACAGGTTTGTTTTCGAAGACTTTTCTTCTAGAATGTTCGAGTAACGCGATGAATTCTTACATCTTTTCTTCCCCCGTGTCCTTCGAGAAGATTTTGCCCGGGTGGCTGACAGAGAGAGTTAGAGGGATGTGACATCACGTAGATATTTACTGCGAAATTTAGTGTAAATTAAATGAATTATGAATACTAACATATTAGATTAGATCTGTTTATATCATCTCTATCAATTGATCAAAAGGGATGTGCACATATGTAATCTTTACACATTTGTATATTAATGAGTATTTTTTATGCTTAGTATTTACCTTCAAACTATGTGTCGATATTTAAAAACAATATAATGAAACATATTATAATTTTAATTATGAATTAACTTAAACCAACGAAGGCTATTCCCACGTTTAATTTATTTTACCAATGTCTAGGTTTAAAAATAAAATAGTTCTTGAAAGAACAGATTAATGTTAAAAACAAAAGTTCGTTTTATTTAACAAAAAAAAAGTGTAAAGCCCCCAACTATTGTGATAGCCCCCAGAATCTTTCAGAGCAAATGTATTATTTCCCCCCCTGATTAATGACAGACATTAAGACACATTGCCCATTTAAAAAAAAAATCGACCCCTCTTGAACGCACACTAAAAAACTCATACACACATTCCCTCCCCCCTCCCCCCTGGGGCTAAGAGGGGGTCTGATTGATCGTTTAATTGATAACGCCAGGACACTGTGGGGGTGAAGGGGAAGAAGGGTGATACTCATTGATAGATTGATTAATTAATGTCTATTGGTTCCCCGGTCGAGAGGTGGAAATGAGGCGCCAGTAAACCAAATCCCTTCTACCCCCCTCCCTTCTCATCTTTTGTTTTTTTGTATGGGCGAGAGGTGATGGGTGATTGATACGTTTGTTTCTTTTGTTTGCCGCGGTTGTTTCCGATGTACTGAATAGGGTGGTAGAATGGGGGTGGAGAGGTGTGAGTGTGTGTGTGTGAGGGTGTGTGTGGGTAGGAGGGTATGTTGGGAGGTGTTTTTTGTCACCCGATAGTCTTTTCTCCCTGCGAAATTTGGCACATCGGCCCTGACAAATTAGGTGACCCACGCAGTAACCTATTATAGCTACACCCCCCTCAGGGACCAAATGATCTATGGTGTATGATTTAATTTAAATTTATCTACCAGACTTATTAATAACAATTTATTTAATACAATTATTTTGCTTATATCCAAACAAGTCCGTTCACTCTACAAGCTGTTACAATAATTTATATTGTAACAGTTCTACTTAGATCGATGTGAATATGATCCAACAAACACTCACACCTTTAAATTATATCCAATGAAGGTCTAAAATAAATAATTTAGATGGGTTTTTTTTTTGCAAATAATCCTTTTTTTCAAAAAGAGCCTGCACTGTACGTTACCCTATTATAAAATGGAGAAAACTATCGTATCGGTTTTGTTATTGAAGGTAGCTAGTTATAAATTATTTTAGCAGTCGTCATTGAAGATAATTGACCACGGTGGTATTTTAATTAATATCGATTCTTTCAAGAAAACATCCATTCCATCTATATTATGAAGCTGTACGATTAAATAAAAATCAATTAGAATAAATGTTTGTTTTTTAAGAAACAGCTGATTACTTGTGAGTTTAAATGAGAAAAACTTGTATCCAATAAACTACTGTGTTAAGGCTAGTAATTTTTTTTTCTTTCATTATTTTAGTTGTGGTTTTATCTATTATCGTTGATATAGTTTGTTTGCCAGTTTGCTTAGAAGCCTGTTATTTGAGAATTGTATATTTTTGCTTCAAAGAGGATAGCATTATAATGTATCTGAAAGAGATAGGGTGTAATGAGGTGAACTGAATGGAACTAACTTAAAATTAGGATAGGGTGTGATGAGGTGGACTGGATAAAACTAGCTTAAGATAGGGATAGGGTGTAATGAGGTGGACTGGATAGAACTAGTTTAAGATAGGGATAGGGTGTAGTGAGGTGTAGTGGATAGAACTAGCTTAAGATAGGGATAGGGTGTAGTGAGGTATACTGGATAGAACTAGTTTAAGATAGGGGTAGGGTGTAGTGAGGTATACTGGATAGAACTAGTTTAAGATAGGGGTAGGGTGTAGTGAGGTATACAGGATAGAACTAGTTTAAGATAGGGGTAGGGTGTAGTGAGGTGGACTGGATAGAACTAGCTTAAGATAGGGATAGGGTGTAGTGAGGTGGAATGGATAGAACTAGCTAAAGATAAGGATGGGTGGCGTAACTATGCAGATGCGGCAATTAACTTCGAGTTTTTAAGGTGTGGATGTGGGGCCACGCATTAAAAGGTCAGTGTTGTTGCAGTTTTTGTATCAAAACATTTTTTTTTGCTCAAGATAGATTAAATATTGCTACAGCACAAACAGAGAATTTAATTTACATTACATGGTGATATAAACAGTAAATTAATATATCTGTTACGAGCATATCGGAATTAGATAACACACTTTTTGAACGATGTGAAAAAGTTGTAATTAAGTTCCAGGAGACCCTTGAAAGATAGTCAACAACTGTTGATAAAAAAAAACATTTGAATAAAAGTAAGCTCTATCCATCTACTTGAACAATATTTGATTTAACTTAACCAAAAATAAATGTGTATGTAAGAATTGCATACACACTGACCTTTTGTAGCGTGCCCTACACCCCCACCTTGATTTCAGAGTATAAGTGATTTCAAGACACCTTTAAATGTAAATAAGTACCAATTGTACATATGAAGTATTTCCTTAACACACCTCCAGAGCATTAGGTGCGTTTGGGATCAACCTGTATAAAACATGTGCAAGTCAAGACTTGGCTATATATTTTTAATAACTCAATAAATTATTCCAGTATCAGTTGATGAAACTTTCCTTTGGTTAAATAGTTTTTGAAGCACATTAGCATATAATGAGAGAGAAAAAATTAGCTTTTAATTTTTGTTTTAGATTTCATAATAGGAATAGGATAGTGTGAGGTCACTTTCCACCTCTAACATATGCTTGTAAAACAAGTCTAATTTTGGTTTATATTAAGTGGGATTTAAAAAAGCAGATATAATAATACTTTATAATAAAATTAAAAAATGTTTGATTGTTGAGGAAATAAAGAAAAGTTCTAAATAAAATTCCAGCAAAGTGAACAACGCTTAAAAATAAATATCTGCACAATTTTAGGTATTCACATGTCTTGATTTAAATGCATCAACGTGTGGGTTTGACGTATACTTTATAAACCCAGTGCTATAGCTACGTATGACTTACAAACTAACATAACTTATGAAAGCTTCACTTAGCACACACGTTACAGTATTTAGTATCTGAATTATCGGTAAATACACAAATTCTTAGCTTAGGTCAAATTTTCAACTTTACAAATCAATAGAAAGTTATTAATTGTGTGGTTTCAAGTACCCTTGTGCACGTGGATAGAGGCGTCATTCTCGTCTTGTCTGGATTACCAGTGATGCTTACTTAAGTGTATGTGTGAATCCTGTAGCTATGTTTTATTAACATTTTCCAACTTTTTCTTCCAGCCAAATCAAGGTACCCTTCATTCAAATTTTATATCTCTCTTCAGTAATGCCAGACATATTTCTGAGAACATGTGACTGACTATTCTGAAAGGATAGTGTAACGTGGAAAATGTGTATAAATCTACACTAATATTATAAAGAGGAAAGATTTGATTTTTTTTTTTGTTTGTAATGAATAAACTCAAAAACTACTGTACCAATTTTAAAAATTCTTCCACCAATATAAAGCTATATTATCAGCGAGTAGAATAGGCTATATTTTATTTTGAAAATTTAATTTATTCCTCATAAAAATGTCGATAGTCACTCATATTTTATGGTAGAGTCTATGATGATTCTTCAATGTGTGTGTTGAAAATAATAATACGGACGGGAGGGGGAGGGTCAAGTGTTATATATATATATATATATATATATATGGGCTTATACATTAATCAGTAACTGAGCTAACTGTAATTTTTGTAAGTGAATTCGCTAAAACATTGTAATATGTTATTCCTTCTAGGAACTATATTATCTTAGTCAAGGTAAAAAAAAAACTGCATAAAATATCAGATAAAAAAGATAGGGTTAAAACAAGGAGTACTTAAAGAAAAATGGTTACTCTTTAAAGTTTTATAGAGAAGTGACGTGAAACAAATCTGGCGAAGGCAGTGGTTTCTCTCTTTCTTTTATTCTCTCTCTCTCCCCCTCTCTCTCTTTCGGCTTAAAGTTGGTTTATTACGGTGACTACCTGACGTGACACTTTCCCAGGAAGACTAGAGGCCAGACACAAAGGCCACAAGTTCCAAATAAAACAAGATTACGTTTCAAGTTCAATAAGCTCTTTTGAAACTTCTTTTGAAAAGGCAATGCTTTTTTTTTTCCTTTCTATTCGACCAATATTTACCACAGGTGGAGAATGAAATGTAATCGTACCAGATTTTCTTATAACCTTTTTTACTGAACACAAAAACTTAAAGGACACAACATGGATATTAACTTTGAAATATAAAAATAGTTCTAAATTAAATATATCTAGTCTGGCATCCAACATTTTGATAATGATATTGCCACGAGTGATAATGAAACTTCGAGTAAATACATGGTACGGTGGAAAACACAATTTTTTTTGATCCTTTACATAAATCATACTTTAGAGCTTGTAAAATATAAGTGAAGCAAATAATATAAATTTGTATATAAACATAATGGGGGAAAAGAACATCACAATTCACCAAATAAAATATAAAACCCGTTACGGTGGCTGCGATACTCTCTCACACTACCGATGAAGGGGAGTCTGAGGTTCGAATCTGGATCAGGTGTATGGAGGGTGGTTTTTATAAAATAGTTTTCCACACTTCATCCATGAAAATGCTGATGCACCTCATCTAAACATATCCTTCATAATACATAAAGCCACTATAATAGTTAGTACATACGTGTATAGCCCGAATGGATAGTAAGACACGGGTGCCTAAAAAAAATTAATGCAAAATACAATTTTACAAAAATATGCGTTTTCAACTCATAATTTCTTAAAGCTCCATTTTAAGAATCTACTTGCCTATAAATTGGAAAATATTGATTTTATAAAATAATATTTCAAACGAAATAATATTTACCATCAAGAATGATATAACCTTACAATGAATGATAAGCTATTTGGTATTTCAGAGAGTTAAGTAAAAATGATAGGGGTGACCTGGCGATCTAGGGGGTAAGGTGCCGGGATTCTGTGATGGGGTTCGGGGTTCAATCCTCGGTCCCAGCACAAATGTATCTGATTACCAAACCCTTCCTTCACCTCTGACAAGACATCTTGTGAATGTGGGGAATCCCACGCCTCCACCGTGGTTCGGATTCCACGTTAAACTGTAGGTCCTCCATTTCATCTCACAATCACCCTACCATTACACATTGGCGTAAGTGCGTATAAACCGAACAGATAGTAGAACGCGGTGCTAATAATGATAATGATAAATAATTGGATATTTCCGCCCAATTAAAGTAACCTAAAAGTCATTTTCATAAGGAAAAATATGCGCCATTTTATTTGTAATGTTAAACATTGCTCAGGTACGAAATGACTGGAGCCTTTTTTGAGAGAAAATAAATTATACCTTTTATTTTTCAGCCCTAAGTAAACGCCCTTAATTTCATATTTTTTAAACACATAATGAAATCTAGTAAAGAGAGAAACCATTAATTCTCGAGTTAATCAATATAAAACGTTGATTGAATGATTCGCAAATTAACTTAATTTTAGGTTTGGAGTAAAGGAAAGAGCCAGTGCAGGACAGGATGGAGAAGACTCGACTAAGGAGGTATGTTCATGTGAGAAGAATGGAGAGAAAAAGGATAACCAGGAGGATGTTGGATATGGAGGTGAGGTGTAGGAGGACGAGAGGAAGATCAAGAGACAGATAGCTGGAGGGAGTTTGGAGGAGTGTGGAGGAAAGAGGAGAAGACTGGGACAAGGTGGAGGAAGAGAGGTGGTGGGAGGAAAAGAGGCTGTGGAGAGGCTTGTGTTCCAAACAGACCCAGCCAGTGTGGAGGAGAGGACTGGGTCAAGGTGGGGGAGAGAGAGAGAGAGAGAGAGAGAGGTGGTGCGAGAAAAGAAGGCGATGAAGAGGCTTAGGGCCAGTTTCCTATGCGAGAACGGCCCATTCCATTCGAGTTTAGGTATGTGTCGTCTTGTATTTAGTGTAGCGCTGCACTTGAGGCGTAGCCTACTATATCTGACTATGAAACTGGCCCTTAAGCTACAAATAGACCCAACCAGAGGCTGGAAGCTATTATTAATGATGATGATAGAGAAATCCAAATATTCATCTGTAGAAACCTTACGAAAATCCTTTAAACCAATTTTAATTCTGATCAGTGAAATGGTTTAGTCTCTAGTCCGAGTAACAAAAAAGACAAATAAAGATACAAACAATTAGGTTGATAGACAGGTAAAATACATACTTGGTAAAAAAAACACTTTTTCTGCATCGAGGGGTCGTGAAACGTCGACATCCATTACACTCTTGAGTTAGATTTTTTTTTTTTACGATCACAATACATCCTCACTTCAAGGGGTCATGCAAATATTAAAACAAAAATATGAAAATAATCTTAATTATGATAACATTTTAGGAAACATTCTAATTTATATTTTGTAAGGAGTGAATACTATAATAAGTTTAACACTTTGATATTATTGTAGTTTAATATATGCAAGTATGAATTAAACTGGTTAGTTAACCTTTAAAATATTGTATATAAATCACATTATAATTTGACCTTATATGAAGTTGGCATAATTTGGTAATATCTGTTTAAATTGGTAGCGTTGTTGTGATGTGAGTCGAATACATACAAAATAACACCACGATATAACAACTATGAACTGACAAGCATTCATATTGGAATTCAGAGTCAAATCATCTTAACAATTGTTATTGATTGTTATATCTATGAACTGACAAGCATTCATATTGGAATTCAGAGTCAAATCATCTTAACAATTGTTATTGATTGTTATATCGTGGTGTTATTTTGTATGTATTCGACTCACATCACAACAACGCTACCAATTTAAACAGATATTACCAAATTATGCCAACTTCATATAAGGTCAAATTATAATGTGATCTATATACAATATTTTAAAGGTTAAATAACCAATTTAATTCATACTTGCATTTATTAAATTACAACAATATCTCATTCTTAACCTTATTATTTAATTATGATGTCAAAATATTTCAAATTTTTGCGATTGTAACTCACAAAGTTATTAATAACATAATATCGTGTACGATAGGTTGTCATGAACAGAAAGACCCATGTTTTTATGTCCGGTAATACTTTAAGAAGCACGTGTTCTTGACGGATTCCACTATAAGATGGGTGATGGGATGGTGGGGGGTGAGGGGGTATAGGGGGTGATTGTTTACTTCTCCCATCAACCGAGACATCGAGATGTATGTTCCACCAGTTTTCTCATAGTTTCAATTTTTCAAACAAGATCACATGTGGCGCCCGATGTATCAGAAGACAGAAACACATCGTCTAGAATCCACTCCCCCTCCCCCCCCCCACACGTACCTTCTATCTCATCGTAAACATCAATCAAGTAGATAAGATGACCGTCGGAATGAAACGAGCTAGTTGAGGCAACCTATTTAGTTCGAGTTCTCGAACCGACCAATGAATGAGATAATTGTGCCGTTTTTTCCCCTTTTTTTTATATATAAGTGATAAGATTTTGATTGGTCCCTCACCAGTTATTCCATTTACCACAAAGTTCACGGACACCACCTCAGCCATTAAGATTCTATTTCTTAAGTGAGATGGAAAAGAAAAATATTTAGCCCAGAATTTTTGATATTTGCTCTTTTATTTTTAAAAAAATACTGTTTAAGTATATACATTGATATAATTTTCTACACATAATGGTTCTAACTTCTTTTTTTAGCGCATCTTACTACCCGTTCGGTTCATACGCATATATATATACTAATTAAGATAATTTGTTAAAGATAGGTAAGATTTAATTTAGGTTAGTTTTAAGCATATTTGCGTTAAGGGAGAATGTAAAACTATCTAAGGAACCCCCCACCCCCCTTAGTGCACCTAACTGCAATTCGACCCTGATGAGAGCATTTGGCCACTGAAGCGAAGCATCAACAGTTCTTAAATATATGTCAGGCCGTCTAGGACAACTGGGCGCCAGGACAATTGGACTTTTAAAAAACACTTTTTTTCTTTTATTGTTTAATTGAATTTTTTAGTATAATGCAACGCCTTTTTTTAGAATATAAAAAATGCACAATTTGTTTTCATATACAAATATTCAATTAAAATTAAAAAATTATGCGTAAAAACTAACAATAAACTTTTTAAATTAATCATATTTTTCAGCGCAACCTCATATATTTTTCGATTACGTAAATTTTCCTTTTTGGAGTTTTTTAAAAATCTCTTAGTAGAGGAAATGTAATTAATTCATATTTATAAAGTTAACCTAACCTAACCTAAGATAGTTATTGCTATGCGTTAATACAAAACAAAGAACATTTAAATAAAATATGATGTTGCGCATGATCAAAGAGTGCATCTTTGGCTTTTGTTTATCACTTTTTAATTAAAAAATGCATTGCATTATGCTAGAAAAAAAGTGAAAAAAAATTTTAAAGAAAAAAAGTGAAGTTCCTTTTGGCGCCCAGTTTTCCTGGCACCCAGTTGTCCGGATCCGTATTTCAGGGGTATCCTGTAATTTTATTTTTAATATTTATCTCTGTTTAAAAAGTTTCTCATCAAATACCACTACAGTCAACTCTGGTTAGAGTGAACATTCGGCTACAGTGAACCTAATTCATTGGTGTCAACCTACATGCATTTCAATGTGTGTTAAAAAAAAGTTTATAAAGAACCTTCAACTTAGGTTTTAGTGAACTGAAAAATTGAAACTTTCAATAAGAAATGTCATTCTAACATCATAATTCTTTAAAAACATAACTTTTTTGTTGTTTAAACATGAAGACAAAGATTCTCTACAGTAACCACATGGCTTTTTTAGTGCTTACTGACAGCTCGCAGCTGACAGCACAGTTGACAGCTTTAAAAAGTTACCAGACCAAATTACGTATCCCTACTCTGAACCAAATTATCTGCAAAAACATGTGTTTAGCATATATCACTTTTGACAGTCAAATTTTAGGTATATACCTAAATGTTGACTGTCAGAAGTCAGCTGTGAGCTGTCAGTCAGCTGTGAGCTGTCAGTCAGCACCAAAGAAACCACGGGGCTACTGTACCTAAGTTCTTGTTATGTAGCACAAAGCTTGACAAAGTAGGGAATGTGGAGGGGGGGGGGAGGGTTGAACTTAAACAAGCACTGTACTTATCGACCTGACTTTGTTTGCGGCAAGTGAAAGAAGACAGTATTCTGAGCTGTATTAAAATTACAGGAGTTACAGGACAATAAATTAGAGTTTGTGGCCATTTTGTTATTCTTTTCACTAATCACTTTCTTAAAGAGGTTATATGAAACTAAAAAAAAAATAGACTTTTCTATTTAGTAGTTTAGTTTTTTGAATGCATGAATAATGTGGAATCAAGTGTGGAAAAAGCACTGACTCTGGAGAAGGATCTAGAAAAAAATATTAACTAAAACAGTTAACAGTACGCAACAGCATATAACTGATATTTTTTTAAAAGATAATTAATAGATTTCAATAAAGAGCTATTGTATCTGAACTCTTATCTTGTTTGTCACTAACCAGATACTTTCATATTTTCTAAATATCGGTTTTAGTGAACTTTGGACATAATGAACAAAATATCAATGTCCGTAGAGGTTTATTATAGCTATATGATTATAAGCACTACATAGCTTATTTTTAACTAAAAACTATTTTTTTCTATAGTAAAAAAACAGAATTAAACGCTTGCCTCAGGTCTGGATTCCCCTCACTCCAACTTGAATTAAATGATTAAACAGAAATAGTTGTTTAAATTATCAAACCATTCGGAAAGAAGGGAAAAAAAAGATTAGAGGTAAATCAATATCCAATATAAAAAAAGGTAAATAAACAAATACTATTTTTTATAATGGGTTGGTTTGACTAAATGAAATTGGATTTTAGCTTATATTTTTTTAAATAATAAATTAAAATGGAATTTAAAAATATATATATATTAATTTTTGAAATTAGTTCTGGAAAAATGAGACACGATATAGATTCGTAATCATGATATGTTAATTAAAGGTGTCAGTGCTTTACAAAATGAAATGCCTGGAGAAGATAACGCACAAAATAACATGTATTTTAAAAGTAAATCACGTCTTGATAACGTTTGTAGATAGGACGTACATACCTATCTACCCTAATAAAGTAGGGACGAGAAAAGTATGATTTTTGAGTAAATTTAGATGCATTTGTTATGAGTATAAATCATTAGAAAAAAAATAAAATATCACTGCTCTAGATTCAAACTCAAGCCCCCCTGGCACTGGTGAACATGTCAAGAGAAGTATTTCACTTGGCCCAGGTCACCAGCCGTACAAGCTATATTCTATATTTAAAATAATCATGATATTGCTATTAATAATAACAAAGACAATTTTTCTATGATAAAATGAAGTGTTATTGAGAATGAAAAAAATAAAGTAATGTTTTTGTTATTGAGGGAGTTATCGTTGAACCTTGGTCAGCTAAAAGATTACGCTTTTATATCGAGAATTAAGTGTTAATAGGTGTTAATTATATAATAAGGGTACAAGGGAAATGGGGGGAAAGTCCAATTTTAGCTCCTCAAATTAAGATAGTGTTGCCATATGTTAAAACAGAGGTTCTCAACCTTTTTTTCACCTGCGTACCCTTTGGCAGCCCATTTCAATAAATTTTGCCTTTAATTTTAGCTAAATGTTTAATGACTACCGTAGTAGCCATTTTTAATCTATTTGTTGCAACTGAAAATAAATGGTTTAAGGGTGGGATTAAAAAACAATGCAATAATGTAATAAGGTGAAATATATGTTTATATTCAAAAAGCAAGCGTTTCAATAAAAACAAACACATTCAATTTATTTATTAATTTATTAATTAATTAAAGGTGTCAGTGCTTTACAAAATGAAATGCCTGGAGAAGATAACGCACAAAATAACATGTATTTTAAAAGTAAATCATGTCTTGATAACGTTTGTAGATAGGACGTACATACCTATCCACCCTAATAAAGTAGGGACGAGAAAAGTATAATTTTTGAGTAAATTTAGCTGCATTTTTTATTAGGATAAATCATTAGAAAAAAAAAGAAAAAAAATCATTACTGCTCTAGATTCAAACTCCAGCCTCCCCGTCACTGGTGAACATGTCAAGAGAAGTATTTCACTTTGCCCAGGTCACCAGCCGTGCAAGTTATATTTTACATTTCAAATAATCATGATAATGATATTGATAATAACAAATACAATTTTTCTATGATAAAATGAAATGTTGGTGAGAATGAAAAAATAAAGTAATAATAATAATATGTAGCACCGCGTCTTAACACCCGTTCTGGTTATACGCTTTAAGTACTAATTACTCTAATAGATTAGGAATTGGGAAGGTTGAATTAGAAGAAGTGAACCCGCACTTGCGTGGAGGGAGAGTGTAAAACCATTTAGGAAAAACCACCCCCAGTTCACCCGACCGAGATTCGAACTTCGATCTCCCCATCCTCAGCAGTCGAGCTCAACACGACTAGCGCGTTAGCCATCTACGCCACCGAGGCGGGTAATAAAGTAATGTTTTTGTTATTGAGGGAGTTATTGTTGAACCTTGGTCAACTAAAAGATTACGCTTTTATATCGAGAACTAAGTGTTAATAGGTGTTAATTATATAATACGGGTACAAGGGAAATGGGAGGAAAGTCCAATTTTAACTCCTCAAATTAAGATAGTGTTGCCATATGTTAGAACAGTGGTTTTCAAAAAAATTTTCACGTGCGTACCCTTAGGCGGCCCATTTCAATAAATGTTGCATTTAATTTTAGCTAAATGTTTAATTACTACAGTAGTATTTATTTTTAATCTATTTATTGCAACTGAAAATAAATGGTTTAAGGGTGGGATTAAAAAACAATGCAATAATGTAATAAGGTGAAATATATGTTTACATTCAAAAAGCAAGCTTTACAATAAAAACAAACACATTCAATTTATTTATTAATTTATTAATCATTATAAAACTAATTTAAGTTTGAAATTGAAATCGTTTTCTCAAGGTCAACTATAAAAGAAAATCCTAACTATCCCTCACCATATCGTTGAATTAATTTAATTAATTTCATAACTGAATGTGGGGAATGCAGGTCTCCACCGTGGTTCGGATTCCACGTAAAACTGTAGGTCCTTCATATCATCTCACAATCACCCTACCGTTACACATTATCGTAAGTGCTTATAACCCGAACGGGTAGTAAGACGCGGTGCTAGTAATAATAGTAATAATAATAATAACTTAATAAAAAGGTGTTAAAGGTGTATTTATGATGTTTGAGATATAAAGGTTGTTGTCCTGGTAGATGTGTTTAATGTGACGATACACTTATTTCCCCTGTATCCTTAAAATTGTATATAGGGACTTACAACATAAAAGAGCAACAATCAGAACTTAGAATAATATATTTGTTAGGTAATGAATTTCATGTCTGATAAGTACAAGCAATTTGGTTTTGAAATAAATTATTTATAAATGATGAACTAACATTGGTTTACGATGAAAAAAAATTAAAAAACAGACATAAACTCTTTTTCTCTCTCTCTTTCTCTCTCTGTATGTATATATAAATATATATAATAAAATCACGATTAAAATAATATCTCGCACCGCAATTGATTGACAAAGCATTAACTATAATTTTCAAATAAATATATTTTAATTATATAACGAATATTTTTATTAATATTTTAAGACGATATAAGAATTTATGTTTTTCAAAATTAAAACTAAAATATATAGTCTTGAAAAATATGTAGTTGTTATTTTGATTAACTATCTATTAAATTTCGCCCAACAAGACTACGAATAGCTAGTCAATTTACGCCCCAAGGAATGTGTAATTTATATTATAAGTGAAAATCAGATTTGTTGAAGTTGATGATAGGAAACAAATTATTAAATAATTCTAATCATTTCATTTTTACTTTCTCATTAATTTTTTTTAATATTATGACAAATCTTTACATTTTAATAAAACACAAATCCAAAAAAGTGGATTGTATAATTTTGTCAGTCATTGGCCACGGATCCAAAACAATTTGATGGATTTTGTTAAAACTTGATATTTAGATTTTATAGGAATAAACCACCTTTTTTTTTCTCCAGCCTTTAAATGAAGGGTAGTTTACTGATGATTAATTTATCTTACTCCAAATTTTTCGAAAATGGCTCTAACAAATTTGTTCAAAATGTTTATTTGGAAATTTTGTGGTAAATTTAGGGGAAAAAATCATTAATGGGTAGTTTACAGATAGCTCAATTTTCAAAAACTTGAAATATTTTACAAATTTCATTAAATATTTGGTTCCAAACGGGTATCTTGGAAATTTTTGACATTACAAATTTAAGTGTATAATTGTTTTCGGTAAACTATGACACACAAATATGAAAATGTTTATGCAATTGTGTCTTAATAAGTTTTTGTCATTTATTTGAAGTAAAATAAGGTACACTTTCCTAACTGACTGATTAAATCAGCAAACGACTTATAAACTAACTTAAATCTATAACAGACACAGCAGCAAGCCCTAGGCTTTAATTCATCATAGTGAATGGGTGAACCAAAATTTCAACGACAATAAATTTAATGATAAATTTTTCAGCCATGCCAGGAATTGAACTTGGGACTCTTATATCAGTGGACAGACACGATACTAACTGAGCTAAGATGTCGGAAAGTTTTACTCAGATTGAATTATATCATTGAATATTAATTTTAAATCAAAAAGTAATGATAAAACGCAAACATACATCATTTCTTATACTCTCTATTTTAATTAGGGACACACTTTTTTTTAGAATTTAGTATTCAATAAACTAAATTTTAATCATCTTTCTTCATAAAAAAATCCAAAAAGGTTTTTTTTTTCTATTGCCACGTATTTATTAGCTGTTAATATTACAGACAGAAGCTATGCTACGATTTATATTTCTAAAAAAAACAAAAAAAAACTCGTCAAAACCGACTGTTTTTTTAACCCACGAGCACTTTACTCCAATAGGATAGGGATGAGTAAGGAAGATTTTAGAAGTATTCTACTCGCATTTGCTTAAAAGGAGAATGAGAAACCATATAACTCGACCGGGATTTGAGCCCCAATTTACCAGTCATCAGCAGGCCAGCCCAACACAAAAGTGACGCCTTATAACATATGTCCACTGAATCTGGTAACATAGTAGTTTTATGTTCAAACAAAACACTCCTAGGATAGACATTTTAAGCAATACAATGCCATTTTTAAACAAATCAAAATTAAATAATCAGTACCGGTATACTAAATTGATTTTATTTTTTTAAATTAAAATAAACGTACATTCATATTTGATTACGTAAAATAGTCACAAGATACCAATTCTGAACAAAGTCGTTAAAATATTTTAATAGGGTTTTTCTAAATTTTCTAAAGTAAATAATAAGAAAACTTATTCTAATTTTAGGGTTTACACCAAAATCACGATCCAACCTTGATGTTTGAGCATATAATAAATAGATATAAAATTTAAACGAAATACAAAGAGCAGTTTCGGCTTTAGGACAGTGCCAAATTTTCGAGTTTGAAAATGTTCATGACAATACTTTCTCTATATGAGAAGAAAATTGTAAAACACTCACAAATCTGGATGTATTTCGGATAAATCGTTTCTCTATAATAATTCACCTACTTTATTACTTAAATCAGCTTAACAACATCCTTTTTTTTTTCTCTCCCAGGCTCACAAAGTGTGCCTAGACAGGGACAAGCATAGAATTTCAGCCGTTCAGAGCAGAGAATTAGGACTGTAACAGCTTGTTTGGGCAATCAATAAACTGCGCGCCCCCAATCCACCTCTATTGTCTCGCTCTCTCTGCTTCTAACTCCTTTCTCTCTCTACGCCTGTATCTTCCCTCTCTTTCTCTCTCAATTTTTAACATCCTCGCCGCCGAATAGTTCGGTCTCTATGGCGATATATTTCCCACTCGCTCCGTGTAGATACATGTGTAAAGACCGATAATAATGGAGGATGCTTTCTTTTTTTCACTCATCATTATTTGTACTTATTCAATTCCCACGGCTATATCTCTACGCTCCAGCGTACATTAAGGAGTGTGATCTATTATCACTGTTGCACACCTCTAGCACAACGCTCCAGCGTACATTAAGAAGTGTTCTTTATTCTCACCATTGCACACCTATAACACTACGCTCCAACGCACTTCAAGGAGTGTTCTTTATTCTCACTGTTGCACACCTCTAGAACTTTGCTCCAGCGTACATTAAGGAGTGTGATCTATTCTCACTGTTGCACACCTCTAGCACAACGCTCCAGCGTACATTAGGGAGTGTGATCTATTCTCACTGTTGCACACCTCTAGCACTACGCTCCAGCGTATATTAAGGAATGTGATCTATTATCACTGTTGCACACCTCTAGCACAACGCTCCAGCGTACATTAAGGAGTGTGACCTATTATCACTGTTGCACACCTCTAGCACAACGCTCCAGCGTACATTAAGGAGTGTGATCTATTCTCACTGTTACACGCCTCTAGCACTACACTCCAGCGTATATTAAGGAGTGTGACCTATTATCACTGTTGCACACATCTAGCACTACGCTCCAGCGTACAGTAAGGAGTGTTCTTTATTCTCACCATTGCACACCTATAACACTACGCTCCAGCGCACTTCAAGGAGTGTTCTTTATTCTCACTGTTGCACACCTATAACACTACGCTCCAGCGCACTTCAAGAAGTGTTCTTTGTTCTTACCGTTGCACACCTTTAACACAACACTTCAGCGTACTTCAAGGAGTGTTCTTTATTCTCAACGTTTCACACCTATAACACTACGCTCCAGAGCACTTCAAGAAGTGTTCTTTATTCTCACCGTTGCACACATTTAACACTACGCTTCAGCGTACTTCAAGGAGTGTTCTTTATTCTCACCGTTGCACACCTTTAACACTACGCTTCAGTGCACTTCAAGAAATGTACTCTATTATCATGTTTCAGTATTATTGAGTCACGCCTTAGACCATGCGACAACCAAAGCAGGTTACTAATCCATAAAAATATACACTTCATTATATTTGCTATAGTTGTTTTTGTTCATTACTAATCTATTTTTAGATTAGCTTATGGCCACTACTCCACAAACCCGTTTCAGTGACCGCATGGTCTAAGGCGATACTCTTGTAGTAGACAAGACTGCCGATGATGGAGAGATCAATGTTCGAATTTCTGTTGGGTGGATCGAGGGTGGTTTTTCCAAAGTAGTTTTTTACTCTCCCTCCACACAGATTCGGCTACAATTCTTATAATATTTGACCTTCCTTATCTCTGAAACCGTTAGCTTAAGTATTACATTAGCTTTTAGCCCGGAACGATTAGTAAGATGGTGTGCTAAAAATATAAATTAAAAACTACTCCACAAACATGTACACCCGAAAAACTGTGTGTACAGTAGCCCCATGGCTTCTTTGGTGCCGACTGACAGTTCACATCTGACAGTCAACATTTAGGTATATACCTAAATCTTGACTGTCAGAAGTGACAGCTGCTAAACACATGTTTTTCGAGATCATATGGTTCGGCGTAGGGATGTATAATTTGGTCTGGTAACTTTTAAAAGCCGTCAGCTGTCAGTGAGCACCAAAGAAGCCATGGGGCTACTGTACCTCATATTCCGATACTATCAAGGAGTTCGCCGGTAGCATATAATTTAAGGTTTACCTCCAATAGTGTAGCGTGGTGTTCTGTTATTTATAAATCTCCCAGGACCGGACGACAACATTAAATCGAGATGAAATGACTCGGAAGAAGTGTTATTTAATGTCCGACTTGTATCTTACAAACTACCAAAGTTATTAAAATATTAGTACAAACAGCCTCTGTGGGATTTACAAACGAAGAACTTAAGCTGACAGAAAAAAACTAATGAAATTACATGAATCCATCCATCAACTCATTTTTTAAGTACCGTATATAATTATCTACTACCTGTTAAGGCAACACGCTTATATAACCTACTAAATACGCGAAAAGGATTATGGATAAAGAAGTTTTAATTTAGGGGAAATGTACCTGCATTTTCGTGGTGGGAGGGTGAAAAAACATTTAGCAAAAAAGCCTCTTAGTACAGTGAATAGAATAGAATTCAAACCCGGTCTCCATCTCTCATATGTTTTTCAACCGTCATTTGTGATCAATTTAATGACGACAAAAATTATTATAATTTAAGTTGAGCTCCAAAACCACAAAACAAAATGTTCTTAAACAATCTTATTAAATTCCAATTTTCATAAAAAAAGACCCTTTTTGGAAATTTAGACAAATTTATTAGATTGATTTTCTCGAAATCATACATCAATTCATGTAATATTAAGTTGTCACTTTTGATATAATACGTCAAATACCTGTTGAATTAAACTTGTAAAATAATTTAAAAACAATCAATTTTTCCCTTAAATAATTATGTTTGTATTTTCTGAAATATTGTTTTATTAAAAATTAGGATACATCACAACTCCTCTAAAGTTTTAACTAAAGGGAGTAACAACAATAAACTTTTCAAAATTTTAACTCAAATTTGTTTATATAATTCACAATATAGGTATTGTAATAAGTATACTAATATCCTTTGTATGTGTACTATTTTTATAGCACCACTTCTCACTACCCTTTCAGAGTATACGCTTATATACTAATTACGCTAATGGTTTTAGGGATGGGGAAGACTATATTTAGAGGAAGTGTATCTGCATTTACGTGAAGAAAAAGTGTAAAACAATTTTGAAAAACCATTTTCAGTACACCTAACTGAGATTCGAACCTTGATCTCCCTATCATATGCAGTTTAGTCTACTGCAAAAGTGCATGACTACTGTTTTATTATATAGTTTAAGGCATTTTTTCAGGGAAAGAAAATCAGATTTTTCACGATAAGAAAATAATAAAATATTCCTTTCCCATAAAAAATAATAATCAGAAAAAAGTTGGCTCACAAGTTTAGAAGAAAAAAAAACTATTTGATTTGCTTGATGTTTCTTTGGAAGCAATCTTCTTTGTCTGTGAACGAAGAAACCTTACTCCTTTGTGTATATAAAGACTACTGAAGCCAATAACGTTCCGAAACCTTTATTTTGTTGACTCACCGCCCGAGGTGCCAGCGTATCCATTATTTGATGCCCTGAAATAGTGGACATTGGGAAGAACGGAAGCTGGCTTACAATCGTGGGGCTTGTTTGGTTCTAGAGCAGCTTTAAATTATTGTAACTTAAGGAGGAAGGAATTATTTATATTCTACTATAGGTATTTAGGTAAAAACGGTAAATATTACATTCTGCCCCCAAGTAAATGAGGATATATTCCTTCTAAACGATACCTTCCTCAAGCTTAGCTGAATAGTTTAATTAAAATTCGTATAGCTTGTACTGGTAATAATAATATTTAATGTATTAAAATAAACTTAATTAAAATTAAATTTTAAAAATATTTTTATGTATTTTAAGTTAGAATCTTATTATTATTATTATTATTATTATTATTATTAGCACCACGTCTTACTACCCGTTCGGGCTATACGCACTTACGCTAATGTGTAATGGTAGGGTGATTGTGAGATGAAATGAAGGACCTACAGTTTAACGTGGAATCCGAACCACGTTGGAGGCCTGGCATTCCCCACATTCACAAGATGTCTTGTCAGAGGTTAAGGAAGGGTTTGGTAATCAGATAAATCTGTGCCAGGACCGAGGATTGAACCCCGGCCGTCAGCACAGAAGACTTAGCTTAATAGTTTAATTAAAATTCGTATAGCTTGGACTGGTAAAAATAATATTTAATGTCGTAAGATAAATTTAATTAAACTCAAAATTAAATTTTAAAAATATTTTTATGTATTTTAAGTTGGAATCGAAGGTATCCTGAATCAAAGTAAATAATTTTGCAGTTTAAATAGCGAAAAAAATTTTCTGTTAAAGAATAAATAGTATAATTTTTTAGTACATCTGTTTAGTTTAATTTTTTAATTATAATAATCTCAATCGGTCTTGAATATTTGTCATGAGCATTGCAACATTTGAACATAAACTTTTTATGAAAATAAAAAAAGGCCTGTTTAAATTCTAAACTACCCATAAAATTGTTCAAGAACTGTTATAGCTTATGGCATAAAAACTTTAAAAAATGGTTGTCTTTCGCTCACTTATCCGTTAGACCCATCTTATAGAGGACGAAATAGTAATAGGAATATCTAAAAACTAAAAATAGGCTTGCATATAATAAAAATAAAGAACAACTAAACAATACAAAAATTCTGTTTAAGTTTTATAAAGATATGTTTTAACAATTTTAATATATATATTTCAAGATAAATTAAATAAGAAAGCTTTTATTTCCACCATATTGCTTTTCAATCTCTTTTCACGAGAAACAGCACTAAAAGGTACGTAGAAAGCTTTACAAAATAACTACAATTAAAAAAAAACACTAAAAGAACGAAAGTGTTATTGTTCTGTAACTGCTCTCCCGCGTTCCATGGTTTAATTTTATTGGAGGAAACTTAAAACAGTTTTTTTGAGGGAACGATTCTCATAAATAGACCAATGGAAAATAAATTTACCGTAAAATTAAATAAAATATAAATTAAAGTGTTCTTAATGTTAATACGGTTAAATTATATTTTGTAAAGTTATGTAATACATACTTCTGTTAATAAATATTAATAATTATTTTAGTCTAATATCATAAAATTAATTAGAAATAATAAAAAAAACAAGAAAAACATTTTCTTAAATAAAAATTTAGAACGGTTAATTAAACTGACGTGTCTTTTTTTTTTTTAACTTCTGACCGTGTTGTGCTAGTTAAAATAAGTTGGTGTGAAAATTT
The DNA here is from genome assembly GCA_902141385.1 of Timema californicum. NCBI lineage: Eukaryota > Metazoa > Arthropoda > Insecta > Phasmatodea > Timematidae > Timema > Timema californicum. The sequence goes on along the minus strand of CABFOW010000861.1, from coordinate 129,708 downwards.
TTAATTTTTGCGTAGAGAGAAATCTTGAGTTGTAAATTTGATTATGACATTGTTTCTGAAAACAAAGCTGATAAAGTATTTTAATATCAAATCAAAAAGCTTCGTCCAAAACTATTAAGAAGAAAGGCCCTGAATATGTGACGAATTCCTGGATAGTTAAGTCGTAGAGTATTTTGTGCTATAAGCAATTCAGTTCCCAGGTGTCATTTTCAAAATCTGCGAATAATTAAAGAAATCTTAGATATATTTTCAAAGAAGGATTGATTAAAATAATTTGAAAGATTTTTATTCCGAATGAATTTAAATAATAATAATAATATTTAGCACCGCGTCTTACTACCCGTTAGGGTTTATACGCTTTAAGTACTAATTACGCTAATGGATTAGGAATTGGGAAGGTTGAATTTGAGGAAGTGAACCCGCATTTGCGTGGGAGGGAGGGTGGAAAACCATTTAGGGAAAACCCACCCCCAGTTCACCCGACTGAGATTCGATCCTCGATCTCCCCGTCCTCGGCGGTCGAACTCAACACGACTCGCGCGAATGAGTTTAAATAAAAAATTGTTTTGTAAATTAATACATTGTAGTATTAATGAATGCATGCACTGAGTCTTACTACACGTCTAAGCTATCGAAATATTTTCAAAATGGGCTGAGTGTTATGAAGGTAGAATTTGGAGGAAGTGTGCCTGTATTTTCGTGGAAGAAAATTGTAAAATAATGTATTAAAAACCACCCCTTGTAGAACTGACTGGGATTATAAAACACACACCATCTAGCCACCTGAAAACCTTACCATACCTTATACCACACGCCTACTAATGAGGGTATTATATATTTAATTAAACTCACGTTTATCTTAAGGCTAAAAAAATTATATACAATTAAATTTTAGGGATCAAACACAATCAAATCTTTGAAATTATATGTAAGCTATTTTATTATACGTTACTAGTTAATTATTCAAAATTAAACTAAAAAAACATTTCATGTATCAAACATATATGAATTTTTAATTGCCTCACATGGATACAATTTTTTTTTTGTAATAATAAACTCAATAATCCTCATTTATTTTTTAGAGTAACTACACAGTAATTTTTTCTTTTGTATATCATGTTTTTTTAATTGCCTCACATGGATACAATTTTTTTTTTGTAATAATTAACTCAATAATCCTCATTTATTTTTTAGAGTAACTACACAGTAATTTTTTCTTTTGTATATCATGTGTATCTAATTAATAGCTTCAACTGAGAATATATAAATATATATTTTGATTAAAAAATATTATAGAAGCCAAATTCCAAGGATTAGTGAAATATATATACATATATGTATAATATATATTATAATGTTTATGTATATATATAAATATATATAAATATATATATATAAACATTGATTTATTAAATTTTTCAGGCTTAGGGTGTGGTAAGTACGCCTATCTCTCGTCAGTAGAAGTTTCGACTCAATTCTAATTGGGTGCACAAGCTTTTTTTTTTACGGTTTCCCAATTTCTCTTGTTGTTTATTGAAGAATTTCCTTATTATTTCTCTTCTAAATTTTATGTTCTAATAATATTATTAGTTAGTTTAATTTGTTGATAACCATATCAGCAACCTGATGGTGTAACGTTCTACTTTCGCTGTAGACAAGAGTGCGATCCAGGTAAATTACCTTAAGCCGAATCCCCCCTCCCTCCCAAAACCAGTATACAGCTTAACTGGGCATGTTTATGGTAAACACACACGAGGTATACAATTTGATCAAAATTGTTATAGTCATTTTCAAAAATTTCTCTTCAGCAAATGACCCTTTTTGAAATGTTACCCTAAACCAAAGAAACAGTGCTATTTATCATCTCAAACACTGCCAAGATACGCATTTGGAACAAAATCGGTAAAACAATTTGTAAAATATCTCAAGTTAGAAAAATCAATCATCAGTAAACTACCCTTTAACTAATTTTGCCCAAAAACCATATCAAACAAACTCTAGATATGCATTTTAAACAACATCGTTAAGGCTATTTTCAAAAACTTTGGAAGGCAAAAATGTATTTGTCAATAAACTACCTTTAAATAAAGGGCTAAGGTAAAAATCTTGTTTTTGGGTATAGCCCTATAAAATCTAAAATTGAAGTTTGAACAAAATCCATTGTACCGTTTTGGATCCATGGACAGGGATATACAGAGAGACAGACATGGAGGCAGAGAGAATTGTAAGATCCAATTTTTTGGATTAACGTTCACTTATAACGTAAAATTTATATATATATATTAAAGATGGGACGATACAATTTTTTCGATTCTTAAATTTTTACCTCGATTCTTTGTTACTCGATTCTTACTTCAATAGGTATTAAATCAAGTGGGAACGGCAGCCATATTGGTTTATGTTAATGGAAACCAATATGGCTGCCATGATTGGTAAACCTTTTTTACCAATTTGATTTTATTCAGGAAATTTTTATAAACGTCTATTAAATATTAATTAGACTCTTAAAACATTTTTGCCTTTACAAATTACAATCAATTTTAATTTTGGCTTTAAAATTTTGAAATAAACTCTACCTTTATTATTATTATTTAATTTGTGACAGTTGCAAAGCAATCGCAATATATTTCTTAGCACAGTGTTAGTATCTGTTAATATGGAGGTTTATTTGTGTTTTTTCTTTAATAAATAATGCTACTACGGTAAATATATCTACATATTAAAGCAAAACATCAATTTTTAGGTTTTCAAATCTAATCAATGCTTTTATAAGTTTTACTGTATAAATATATGGAATAATAACTAACGAAAAAATGAGAACGGCCTTTAATATTTGGCTTTCATTAATCTCTTAGTAAAGCATTCACAATCACTTGCACATATTTTTAGGAATCGAGGCATCAAGAATCGAGGTATTTTCTCAATTTTCGATCCTCTCAATACACTTAAGAATCGATGAGTATCGTAGAATCGAATTTTCCATCTCTAATTGTGTATATGTTATGTATAATTTTTTTTAGAAAGAACTAAAATCGCCCAAAAAACGAACTCCACATCTGGTATAATGTGATAACAATAAATTATGATATGTATAACTTTTCATAAACAGAAGATTACACTTACAAATAAAATTTAGAATAATCCCCCTTTGATTCCACTTTAAAAAAAAATACACTCTTGAAATTACTCCCCAGTGAGGGGGAAAGTAGCAGAGACCTGGTGTAACAATGCTGATGCGCTCGTAACCGGAAAACGTTCCGGTACGGGAAATGACGTCATTTGGACCACTTCCTCTTATTCCTTCGTTGCCTGGATTATCATACCATTGTTATGGTTATCACTCGAAGCAGTCTGAGGGAATGAGGGGGTAGTAGATGGGGGTGCGGGGTTGAAAAGGGGGGGGGGAACAGAAGGGGGGGAGGTCATTTTACGTTTTATTCTGATCGATTTCTATCACCCGGAATATTGGAGATAGGTATATCAAGAGACTTCAATAGGGCTCGCAGTATGTTTTTAGGTTATTTTACAAAGGTTCCTTTCCCGCGATATGCGTCATCCTACATAATTCAACAGTTTGATAGACCCGTATCGGTGGGCATGGAGTTTAAATGTCAGGCTTAAACGGCACGTGGTCTATTCTCACCAAACATTATGTGATTAAATCCGCACCGGCTTAATCAAAGCTTTTTATATATACATCTTCAAAGTTTGCCGACTAGATATTCTTGATAATATAAGGACAGTGGCGGGTGTGTAGCTGTCTTCTGAGTTTGGGACACCCTGTAGGTGTGGTTACTATATCCCTATGAGTATGATGATGATGGCTATGATTTTGTCGAGCCATTAGAAGAACTAAACCAAGCTTAAGCCTAATTAATAAGACCATGGTAAGCAAAGGCACAATTCCCCTTCGGAAAAAAATACTTATGGAGCCACCGGGAATCGAACCCGGGACCTCTATATTAGTAAGCAAGAATTTTGACCATTATATCAAATGGCCGGTCCATTGACGCCTTGATTGTGTGATTAATATTTTGGACGTTTTAGGATGAGGTAATTATTTCATAATAAATTAATATTACAATGATAAGTTTAGTTTATTAATCGAAATATTTAGTTGTGGTTAAAATATTATGAATAATTATTGCCTTTTTATCGTTAATGATAAAAAAACACGCTAGTCGTAGTGGTTAATCCTTTTTGTACTCGTTGACTGATAAACGCTAGTCTAATGATTACTCCACCTTCGTATTGATTGACTAATAAAACACTAGTTATAATGATTAATCCACCTTCATATTGATTGACTAATAAAACACTAGTCATAGTGATTAATCCATCTTCGTATTGATTGACTAATAAAACACTAGTTATAGTGATTAATCCACCTTCGTATTGATTGACTAATAAAACACTAGCCATAGTGATTAATCCACCTTCGTATTGATTGACTAATAAAACACTAGCCATAGTGATTAATCCACCTTCGTATTGATTGACTAATAAAACACTAGCCATAGTGATTAATCCACCTTCGTATTGATTGACTAATAAAACACTTGTCATAGTGATTATTCCACCTTCGTATTGATTGACTAATAAAACACTAGAACACTAGTCGTAGTGATTAATCCTCTTTGTACTCGTTGACTGATAGACGCTAGTCTAATGATTACTCCACCTTCGTACCAGTTGACTAATAAAACGAGCGTGATCTTGAAATGCGAGGATTCTTGCTACAAACACGGACCTAAAGAAGGATCCACCAACAAGACGTTAGCCCAGAAAGAATTTAGCCTCTAAAAAGAATTCTGCCAAGACCTCACTTTCGCTTAAGAAACTGGCGTACCTTGGTGTATGAGTTAAATATTACTGAAGAACAGTTATTTCACAAGTTTAAGGTATTTTACGTTAGGACAGTAGACCACTCAATAAACGAACCCACTTCTCCCTTGTCAAGCTATTATGTTAGTACAAAATCAGGAAATTAGACCTGAATGTCTTAAAAACATTTTAAGTTGTTTGATAAGGGACGTTTAAGTATTATTTATAAATAAAAATTATTTTTTAATGAAATTACGTTGTAAAAGCTGTATTCAGTTAACGTGAAAGACATAAATGTGTAATATAATATAAAACATATGCACACTATTTGAAAGAGATTGATAATGTTAGTTACAAGCTATAAATGCATTATAATTAGGGATATCTTGGAGTCATGACAAACATCTAAAAAATTCCGTTAAATATTAAAATGGTATACACTTAAAACTATGTTTTTTAAAACATATTTTTAAGTGTAACTTGACTCAAACGTCTACAATTTTAATATGTTACTGAATTTTTTAGATGTTTGTTATGACTACAAGATATTCCTAATTATAATGTATTATAACTTGTAACTAACATTATCAACCTCTTTCATATATCATTCAAAATATTGTGAATACTTTTTATACTATATTACATACTTATGTCTTTCACGTCGATTTATACAACTTTTACAACCTAATCTACACTAAAAATTGAATTGTTTTTATAAATAATCTAAATGTCCTACTTTGGGGACGATATTCTTATCAAATTTGGAGAGGTTTTTAATATATTTCAAGGCTCATCTTGTGGCGAGAAAATCATGTGTGATGGCTTTGAATCGTGGCGGCTGGGTTTACAGGGAGGTGGGGGAGTGATTCTAATCTCCCTTCATGTAAATGTTGGTACATTTAGTCTTAACTCTACCTTCATTTTCACTAGATCAATAAGGTGATATACGCATAACTTGAATAGGTAGTAATATGTGGAGCTAAAAAAAAGTAATTAATTGTGTATTGAAGAGATAGATAGTTGGTTGCGATGGGAAAAAAGACTATGTGGCCCCAAAGCGGGCGTTACTCTTATTGTCCTGGTTTATTATTATTTTTATTTGTATTATTATTATTATTTCCTGCTAAAATACTGGTTTTAAGTAAGCTTAACTTCAAACACCCTGTTAAAACAAACCAATCAACCAAACAAGTGTTGCGTTTGTTCGGATTTGTATGCGCACGGTCGACGGTGCCTCTGAAATTTTCCCACGGGACCTTCTGGGTGACGCAATGACCAGAACACAATGAGGTGTCGGTTCTCTTGTGTAAAGGCTTCCTGCTTGGAGCATGGCCAATACAGTGGACCCCCCCTCCTACTAACCCCCCTCAATACCCCCTCCCACCAAACACTTGCACCAACAGACTAAAACAAGCCTCTCTCCCCAAAGGCACCGATGACCGAGGGAGAAAGGGGGTGTAGTGACCTCAATTTTCCGTCTCGTTGTCCGTTAAATAATGGGGAGGTTGTGTCCACTCAATAACACTTCTCCTTTTTTTAAAAGGATCCATTCTAAAAATAAAGTGGTCTGAAATTTTATATTTTCAATACTTTTTGTAATTTAAATATAGTTTTTTATTAATGATTTTGATAGTTAAAATGAATACAAATAAAGTATATAAGTGAAGAATTTAGTGCAGAATAAACGCAAATTTTTATAATATATATCGAGTTATGATATTGAGCGACTATTAAGTAAAAAAATACCATACATTTATTAAAAGTAGAAAAATTAAATATTTAATTAAATTAAAATACTAAATTGAACTGAAATCTATTCAAATATAATTCATAGAAATGTGATTATAAATAATTGAAGAATAATACATTAGTAACTAAAATATAAAATATTGGTAAAAATCTTTTATAGTTAAAATACAAAAAGTTATAGATCGAGATAAAATAACATTATAGAACAAACCAATTTAGTTCACTATGAAAAAAAGGATTAAGTACACATCGAAGATAGGAAAATTAATTATGATACTATAACACAGTTTGTACAACCAGTGTATAGTTGAGTACTAAATTAAATTTACATAATCTATTTCATGGGAAAATGTAAAGTTTTTAAATTAATTTAAAGAACAGAGAAAACATAGTTTTATATAAAATAATATTAAAGAGAATAGTGTAACATTGAGTTGAGAATTAAAGCATTAGGTGGATATAAAGTAATTTCTTATCTTTTTTGGATCCCTGCTAATTGGGGCACATAAGAAAAAAAATCTTTAAAGAGAGTGATGCTATTTCGAGTTTTCGGCATATTTCAACGTACGGAAGAGTTATGGTCAGGGTAACTGAACAAAATAAAATTAAGGATTATTATAACAATATTTTACAATGAAATTTCTGGAGGCAAACTGGTTGTAATAACGACATTAAAGATACAATTTTAGTTTAAAGAGTAAGACCATTAGAACCTAATCCATTCGGACTAATTGGAACTTGACGTTGCTCAGATTAATAAAAGTTTTGATTAAAAAACCTATAAAATAAGGCAAGGTACTTACAGTAGCCCTATGGCTTCTTTGGTGCTGACTTACAGCTCACAGCTGACTTCTGGCGGCTTTGAAAAGTTACCAGTTATGTATCCTTACACCAAACCATATTATCTACAAAAACATGTGTTTAACAGCTGTCACTTCTGACGGTCAAAACTTATGTATTACATCTAAACGTTGACTGTCAGAAGTCATCTGTGAGCTGTCAGTCAGCACCAAAGAAGCCCTGGGGCTACTCTACCTATGTAAATTGAAGGGGAAAAAAATCACCCACGAGTGGCAGTTTCACTATGAATGGGTGTGGCAGTTATTACCAGAAATTATGTTTTTTATAGGTTAGAACGAAATGTTTCTAAAATTATGTGAATTAAAAAGAAAGCTATAAGCCAAATGTAGGGAAATAATATTTTGTTATGATTATAATATGTACAGGGCCGTTTTAAAAGTATTGTGGGGCCTGGGAAAAGCAATGTACTGGGGCCCCTACCCACTCATTCACGGGAGTACAAATGTAAATGGACCAATACAACAACTAAACCCTTAGATTTATTGCCACTTTCCACAAAATCAACTATAAAACACTAGTATTCCCTTTAACCTAGGCGGCATAATTTAATCCGTAACTCTAGCAATAGTGAAGATTAGACTATTGATGAAAAGAAGAGCGGGGTTTGAATCCCGGTCGGGTGTAGTGGAGGTGTTTTTTTTTCGAAAAAGGTTTTCCCCTCTCTCTCTATCTCTCTCCACTTAAATGCAAGTACAATTCCTCTAAATGCAACCTTACCAATCTCTAACTCATTAGTTTAATTAGTACATGTACTGAACCGGTAGTAAGACGCGGTGCTAAGAAAACCCAATGAGGTACGGTTTATTTCCATATGGCCAAAATAATATTAACATTTAAAAATTGTTTACAGATTGTATTGCTGCTTGGACGTTAGAAAGTAACAATTATGTAGTTAAATAATTAATGAACTAAGCACATTCATATTTTTACAGAGGAACATTCATTGAATACAACCTGTAGGGTTCTTTTCCATTACTTAACTTTAGTCCTTTTTTTAAATTATTCATTCTGATAATCAACATTAATTAGTGTGGGATAGGATTACCATACAGCCCATACAATCGTGGGATCACTGGGCAGTAACCAATTGTATCCATGCTCTAAGATTGTCCTGGTCGGTGACCTGGCAGTCTAGGGGTAAGGTGTCAGGCAGACTTCTGTGCTAGCGGCCGAGGTTCAATCTTCGGTCCCGGCACAGATTTATCTGATTACCAAACCCTTCCTTCACCTCTGACAAGACATCTTGTGAATGTGGGGAATGCCAGGCCTCCACCGTGGTCAGGATTCCCACGTTAAACTGTAGGTCCTCCATTTCATCTCACAATCACCCTACCACTACACATTAGCGTAAGTGCGTATAACCCAAAAGGGTAGTAAGACGCGGTGCTAATAATAATAATAATAATAATAATAATAATAATAATGTCCTGAGTACGATTGATAATGTGTGTAAGTGTTGCAGTGACGTTGCGTCAGGGCAAGCAAGGCAAGCGCTGCTTTCTTTATGATTAGTTATTATTATTATTATTATTATTATTACTATAAAATATTCTTCAACCATCATTGTGTTTGAAATAAGTTTTCATGCACATGCCAGTGACCGTAACATGCATGCAAGACGTGCACCAGGCCATCATATCGTGGTTGAAAGTCTATATTTTTCCGTCTTTCACCCCATAGTTCCTACCTAGTGTATTTCTTATTTGTGACGTCATTGATCTCGGAGGGGAGGAAGGGTAAGAGCTGTGGGACTCTGGTAAGAATGCAAGCAACCAAGTTGCGACTTTTCCAACAACCGAACCTATGCCCGAAGGTTAACGACTATAACCGAAGAAACTGAAAGATACCATCGCATACCCCCTCACTTCCCCTTTCATAACACAGAAGTGACAAAAGCAGAAATTTAAGGGGGTGGGAAAAGAAATAGATGAGTTTTTTTGCCTATAGGGAGAAAAATTGACAAATTACTGACCCGGCACGTACTTACACATCTTTTGTTAAGTGTCGAAATAACGAGTATTGGAAGATCCATTCCTAAGTTAAATATAACCACATTAAGAAAAAAGGATGGCTTTATTAGGCATTTGGATAAAAACATTTATTCAAAGCATTCTTGGCTAACTGGGTGTGGTTCAGAAATTATTAGTATTATTAGCACCGCGTCTTACTACCCGTTCGGGTTATACGCACTTACGCTAATGTGTAAGGGTAGGATGATTGTGAGATGAAATGGAGGACCTACAGTTTAACATTGAATCCGAACCACGGTGGAGGCCTGGCACTCCACACATTCACAAGTTGTGATTAATACACGTATTGTCAGAGGTGAAGGAAGGGTTTGGTAATCAGATAAATCTGTGCCGGGACCAAAGATTGAACCCCGGACCCCCAGCACAGAAGTCTGACACCTTACCCCTAGACCGCCAGGTCACTGGTTCAGAAAATAAATGGTACTGTTGGCCTTGTTTGCTGTTTGACAAAACTGACAAAACTACGAGGACAAAGAGGGGCTACAATGATCTAAACAATGTTTGCAATGCAGTTCAAAGGCACGAAGGATCAGAATCACATATAAACGCATTTATTATCTTAAAAAAAATTGGAAAAAATAGGGTAGATCCTTCCCTGGACAGACAAAAAAAATTAGCATTAAACAACTCAATGCTAAGGTAAAAAAAAATCGTGAAGTTTAGAAGCACCTAATATAAGCTGTATGTTATTTAAGCACTCAAGAACTGTCATTTCGTGGTCATGTTGAGTCATTTAATACTAAAAATAAGGGTAATATGTTGAGCTCCTAAAATTGATATCTGATTAAGATTCAATATTAGCTCAACATTAAAAATCGTCTACTGTATCACTGGGCTATCAGGTGGAATACAAAATGACCTCATCGAATCAATTAAAACTGTTTTAATAAATGAGATCATAACATAAATTCAAAATACAAAATTTGTGTCTATTTTATTAGATGAAACATCAGACATCTCAAAACTTTCACAAATATTGACTATGTTTCGATGTGTGTCCTCTGATGGTGAAATTATTTATTATTATTATTATTATTATTATTATTATTATTATATAGCACCGCGTCTTACTACCCGTTCGGGTTATATGCTTTAAGTACTAATTACGCTAATGGATTAGGAATTGGGAAGGTTGAGTAAGAGGAGGTGAGCCCGCATCTGCGTGGAAGGAGAGTGGAAAACCATTTAGGAAAAACCACCCCCAGTACACCCGACCAAGATTCGAACCTCGATCTCCCCGTCCTCAGCAGTCGAGCAGCTCAACACGACAAGCGCGTTAGCCAACTACACCACCGAGGCGGGTGTGAAATTAAGGAATGATTTTTTGGTTTCATAGACGTTTTTGCTAACAGATCTGCCAGTGCTTTGCCTAATCGTGTTAAACAGGTAGTGACAGATGTAGGGTGTGGGGCCAAGCTTGTTGCACAATGCTATGATGGGGCTGCAGTAATGTCTGGGGAAATAAATGGTACTCAGAAACTTGTTCGCGATACATTTCCAAGTGCAGTGTTTGTTAATCGTCTAGCTCATGTCCTTAACTTTGTTTTAACTCAATTCATAAATAATATTAGTGAGTGTAAGGTGTTTTTTTTAGTACATTAAGCGAAATGTCATCATTTTTTTCCCCATTCTAATAAGCGAACTTCATTCTTAGATAAAATTGTTAGAAAAAAAAACCACCCAGTGTTTCACCAACTCGATGGAACTATAGTGAAAGACTTGTACATACTGTGATGAACCATGGGGAAAGCCTGTTAGAAATGTTTGAAACAATAATAGATTACCCACAAGAATGGGATAGTGAAACTATTTCTGTTGCTAAAGGGTTCGTCCAATTTCTAAAAGATATTCAGAGCATGTATTTGTTAATTTTATTCACACAAATTTTTGACCACAATGAGCATCTTTTCAAAATTTTGCAAACAAAACAAATGGACATTGTTTTTCTGTAAAACTGTCGTTGAAGAAACTAAAAAGAGTTTGTCAAATCTTAGGCTTATATCTGATGACATTTATTCCAAAACGCTACAAATGGGGCTAGAACCGGACAAAAGTGGACATAAAACGTAATTTGAATCAAGATCCTAAATTGAAATTAAGACAAGTTCATTGTGAATTAATTGATAACATTGCCATGCAAATACACACACGCTTTGAGAAAATTAACAATCTAAAATTTTTTGAACTGTTAAATTCATTAAAATTTAATGAATAAAAACAATCATTTCCTAATGAACAAATAAATTCTTTAATTGGAAATTATGAAAAATATTTTCACACAAGCAGATTTCGCTCCGAACTCAACGTGGTTTAATCTAGGGAAGCAATAAAAAATAAAACTGTAGTGTTATTATTATTATTATTATTATTATTAGCACCGCGTCTTACTACCCGTTCGGGTTTTACGCACTTACGCTAATGTGTAATGGTAGGGTGATTGTGAGATGAAATGGAGGACCTACAGTTTAACATGGAATCCGAACCACGGTGGAGACCTGGCATTCCCCACATTCGCAAGATGTATTGTCAGAGGGGAAGGAAGGGTTTGGAAATCAGATAAATCTGTGCCGGGACCGAGGACTGAACCCTTGCCACCAGCACAGAAGTCTGACACCTTACCCCTAGACCGCCAGGTCACAAAAAACTGTAGTGAATATGGTTAAGTATATCAGTGAAAATAGTCTAGATGAAGCATTACAGGAGTTTAAAAAATTGTGTGAACTTGTGGCAACAATCCCGGCTACAACATCATCAGTGACCTGGCGGTCGAGGGGTAAGGTGTCAGACTTCTGTGCTGGGGATCGGGGTTCAATCCTCGGCACAGATTTATCTGATTACCAAACCCTTCATTCACCTCTGACAAGACTTCTTGTGAATGTGGGGAATGCCAGGTCTCCACCGTGGTTCGGATTCCACATTAAACTTGTAGGTCCTCCATTTCATCTCACAATCACCCTACCATTACACATTAGCGTAAGTGCGTATAACCCGAACGGGTAGTATGACGAGGTGCTAATAATAATAATAATAATACATCATCAGTTGAAGGATCATTTTCAACATTGAAAAGAATAAAAACCTATTCCAGAAATACTATGGGACAAAATAGACTTTCAGGTTTAGTAATACTTTCAATTAAAAAGGGTCTTTTTTAAAAAAAATTGAAGCAAGGAGTAGACTTCCATGAAAGAGTAATAGCAGAGGTCGTAAAAAAAGAGAGGAGGATGGACTTTATTTACAAACACTAGACAAAAATACGGTGAGTAAAAAGATCATTTTATACTTATGTAAAAATTCATTTAATATATAAAAATAATCAAATACAATAAATAAGCCGCAGGTTGCAATAAAATTAATTTTTTAAACACATATTTTTATTACTTATATGTATATTTATCGTAGTTAATTAACACACAATATTGTAGGTTTACATTTAATTATAAATATAAAATGTTTTTATGTATACTTAATGTAAAAATTGTCAGCTTTAGGCGTGGTTTACATGTAATTATAAATATAAAATGTTTTTATGTATACTTAATGTAAAAATTGTCAGCTTTAGGTGAGGTGGAACCGGGTTGGGGAGACACAGGAGGAATTTTTCCTCACTTGTTGAAATAAAGGGAAGCAAGACTTGTTATCCCCTTCTCCCTAACCCACATACTCTGGATATGCACTATAGCTTCTAGTGTGTCTTGTGTAAGCCACGGTACAGAAGGACTCCCAAACCCACAACTATAAAAAACACCTCCAAATAGCTCCTTGAAGCATATAATACTTTAGAAAACCTCGTAGGGGGACCCTAGACTCCTTCCAAACCCCCTTCCCAGCTTGCCTAAGAGTTTTCGTCGCGAGACGCTACTGAAGTGTTGTAATATAAGTGAAATTAAAAGCTAGAAAAAAATATTTCAGAGGTTAAAGGAGATAGTTAATAAAAATTATATTACTTTAATAATTCCTTATTCAATATTATATAAGTCTTTTTATTATTTGGTTTTGGAATTTTGCACACCTGGTGAGAGGTTCCTTTACATTTTCCCAACGTATCAGCAAGAAAAATCTTTTGGGTAAATATTCCTATGTTCATATATACGGACATCCTCGTAAATTTATTCATATACATATTTAAAAGAGAGTATTTGTATGTTTTTTAAAAATATATACATCATTATGTGAAAAACATCTTATTTTTTTCAATTTTACAATAAATTGGAAATGTTTGCTACATTGAAAGAGTAGGCTGTCCTCAGAATAACTAATGCCGGGTTTACGATAAACTTAACGTTAACTTAAAGCTAACTTAACGTAAAGGATCTCCTCGTGTGTTTGAATAGACGCGATCATGATGCAGTTGACTTACACGTAAGAAATGTCCTGGAAGGTATTTTACTTTAAGTGAACATTACATGAAGGGTATCACGTGATCCAGCAAGCCAATCACTATGCGAGTGTTGTCAACAGGGCTATTTAGTAATTCATTTGTTGGTTTTAAGACCAAGGTCTACTTTTTAGTTTTAGTTCTAGTGATTGAAACAAAATAATTAAACTAAAATAGGAAAGCTAGATCTACAAAAAAAATTTTTTATATATATTTATTATATCGACTGAAAACTGTAAACATTCACATATCATCACTTTAAAAATAGTACAAATCACTGATCATACTCAAGAAGGCAGATGTTTGGCTCGAGCCGTTACGTTAAGTTACGTGAATCGTAACACATCTGTTTTCTTAAGCTTTCTTAAGTTAAGTTAACTTTGAGTGGACGTTACGTTACGCAATTTATCTTTGAACTTCAGATTGAATTTTATATTTTATGTCCTTTTTGTTTTTTTATATGCAAATAACATGACTAATAATGTAATTTATTGAATAAATCACGTTTTTATTCCGTTATTTTTGTATCAGTTTTCAAGTTTGAAAAATTTGCCCACTTCTTGAGTAGTTCCTTTAAAATTTGACAATATTTCTGCTTTCTATCTGATTAAGAAGCACTAAAATTTATCTGGATAGATATTGTTTATATGTTAAATATAGACACCAATAAACTTTTATTAATATATTGTAGATAGTTTCTGAGCTATAAGCAACTATAATATATATTATGTATATATATATTATAAAATCTATATATAATATACACATTAAAAATCTATATATAATCATGATCCAGGTATTAGAAGGTCTGGGTCAGATGATCAGCAGGGTGAATTGTGGGTAGCCAGATCCCTTTCTCTTTGGTGGCCTTCCATTACATCATTGCCTTGGTAAATGATCGATTTCAGGTGAAAATGTAGGGAACAATAGTTAGAGGCACAATTTTTTTTTTTTTTTTTT
>CABFOW010000861.1:96130-114898 GCA_902141385.1 Timema californicum | reverse complement strand
TTTTTTTTTTTTTTTGCAGTTTTTGTATCAACACTTTGTTTAGTCAAAATAAATCAAATATTTCTCCAATAAGAACGTAAGAATTTAGTCCTTAAATATTTGTCAAGGGTGTTCTAGAGTTTAATTAACCCTTTATCTCTTCATTTATGAAGTTTTTTCATCTATTGCCGCTATGCTCATGGCTGATATTCAACAAGTGTTGATATAATCATTTTAAGAAAATTAGACTATGTTTCTACTGGAGAAATATTTGATCTATTTTGGGCGAAACAATGTTTTGATATAAAAGTTGCACAAATATTGCTGTTACCTTGCGTTCCCTACACTCTCACATTAAAGGTCCCGATTTGATCCCAAGATTTATTAAAGAGTTCACTATTTATCGTCAGTGTCAAGTAAGGTAAATGCGCAGCTCTAAGTTAAATAAGCTTGCAAGCTCTGTTGTAAGAGAACATTGAGGTATATATATTCTGGATACGTTAGATAAGTCATTTGATACATCTTGCGACTCACCAATAGGTGATTTATTACAAAAGCTGACCAGATACAATTCCTTCTTCAAGCCTTAGCTCCCCTGGCGCCTTGCGGTGGAACTATAAGGAGTGGCTGACCGACTACCCTCCCGAGTAAGAGTGGTTCGGTAATTGGTTAGAAGGTCGCAGGCCGGTTGACCGCCTTAAGTGCCTTTTCCGCACCCGCCATCGTTAATTCCTGTCACACTGACCTACTACTATACTGTAGCCGTTCAATACCTTGGCACAGGAGCTACTCTGGAGAGTATAAAGAAGAAAAACGGAGGAGAGGGGGGGGGGGGTATAAAAGAAGTGCAATGTGAAGTTTGCTTAAAAAGTCCAGAAACTTGATTATTCCCATCAATGGTTCTCAATAATTTGTCAATTTTGTTTTCATTTGTTGGCCTTTTCTTGACACAATTGAATGTGTGTAAGAAAAATAATACTACAGATAAAAACCTTGCTATAAAATATAACTAAATATAGTTTAGGCCTTGATTTTTATCGAATATAGTATTCATACTAATATTTATGACCTCTTCTGTGGATATTTCCAACTTTGATCACATCTCCGCAACTATTATAGATAGGCTACGAAATAGCTTATTATTGTAAAATTGTAGTATTATTAAATGTAAAAGTATTTCACTTAAAAATATATTTTTATAAAATCAAATAATATTTAAGCTTATTTATGACTGACCTACGTCAATATTACCCAACCTATCAAAACCGAAACTTTGGTTTGTAGAAATCCGCCTTGGTGGCGTAGTTGGCTAAAGCGCTAGTTTCGTGTTAAGCTAGACTGCCAGCGACGGGGATATCTAGGTTCAAATATAGCTCGGGTGAACTGGGTATGGTTTTTTTTCTAAATGATTTTCCACTTTACTTCCACGCAAATGCAGATTCATTTCCTCTAAATTCAACTTTTCCAATTCCTAATCCATTGGAATAATTAGTACTTAAGCGTATAGCCCGAACGAGTAGTAAGATGCAGTGGTAAATAAAAGAAAATTGTAGACGCATGGAAGGTTATAGGTTTTGTTAGGTTGGGTTAGTTTGTTATTAAAGCATATTTAAGTACTTAATTAGTATACTAAATAAGAGTGGCTAACGTTAGAGTTAAAAAATTAATGTTAATTTTAGTATATAGATTTAAAAATGTATTTCAAATAAACTATAAAATTAAGAACATATATTCAGGCTATGTAAATGTAAGACCAAACGTAAATAAAAATGTTTGCGTTACCTATGAAATTTTCATTGACCAAAGAAACACTGTTTGCTAACAAATATGAATACAAATCACCAAACAATAAACATAAATAAATATATTATAATTTGCGATTTATCTTTGAACTTCAGATTGAATTTTATATTTTATGTCCTTTTTGTTTTTTTATATGCAAATAACATGACTAATAATGTAATTTATTGAATAAATCACGTTTTTATTCCGTTATTTTTGTATCAGTTTTCA
The DNA here is from genome assembly GCA_902141385.1 of Timema californicum. Taxonomy (NCBI): domain Eukaryota; kingdom Metazoa; phylum Arthropoda; class Insecta; order Phasmatodea; family Timematidae; genus Timema; species Timema californicum. The sequence goes on along the minus strand of CABFOW010000861.1, from coordinate 112,906 downwards.
AGTTTGAAAAATTTGCCCACTTCTTGAGTAGTTCCTTTAAAATTTGACAATATTTCTGCTTTCTATCTAATTAAGAAGCACTAAAATTTATCTGGATAGATATTGTTTATATGTTATATATAGACACCAATAAACTTTTATTAATATATTGTAGATAGTTTCTGAGCTATAAGCAACTATAATATATATTATATATATAATATATATTGTAGATAGTTTCTGAGCTATAAGCAACTATAATATATATTATATATATATATAATATATTGTAGATAGTTTCTGAGCTATAAGCAACTATAATATATATTATAAAATCTATATATAATATACATATTAAATATATATATATAATATATTGTATAATCCATCTATAATATATTATATAATTTATACATATGTATATAACTTAATCTATATTTAATCAATATTATAAAATCTATACATGATATAAATAAATAAAACGTATAATACGTATACTGGATATAATACTAATTATATATATTATTTATAATATATTATGTATCCTACATATATCTATATATATTTATATAATATATGTATTATAAAATTATATATATTTATGAAGTCTTTGAAAATTATTGAAATTGATTTTTATGCTCTTTGGAGGACAGAGATTTACCTTCTTTTTTTTTCAATGTTTCTGTAACAGTGTATATTCTCTTTGGTGGAATGTTTCTGCAGCAGTGAATATTATTTAGGTCCACATACCTTATAAGATTTTATAAAATGTCTTTATTTTATGATTTAAAAAAAAAAAAGATAGAAGATATATTTGGGATTCATCGTACCATTTATTTCCTTTCCCGCCGACATCAAAATGATATGTCAAGGACGTTTGAGGTCCACGTTTCACATTGTAAACCCCGTGAAATGTTGAAAGAAAGGGTTTTCTCAGAGACTGTAATTTTAGAAATAGGTGAACAGGAACGCCTCGTAGGTCTCTGATGTCGGTTCACAAAGAGATTCAAATTACAATTCTGTCCTGAATTGGTTGAAAGGATCACGAAGCTTTTTCGAATAAAGGCTTTGGTTCCTTATGTCATGAAAACCACAGAAATGACTATTTTATATTACATCACTTTTTTTTGTTTCGTTAAGATTTCAAGTAAATATAAGATTATTGGTTTCAAGAATTGTTTTGACTTTTATCCCATTATAAAACTAAATTCATGGCTACCTTCCTAAATGAAATTATTGGTCAAACTTAAATTATGATTTTTTATTTTTATTTTTCTTGATATCTTAAAAAAAATGTTGTTTTTTTTTAAACTAAAGCGCTATTATCTACATGGTGTTACATGAAGAAGCAGTTCTAGTGTATATATTATGTTTTAAAAGGGGGCAGTGGGGGGGGGGATCACATTGTCATGTTACACAGCTTCTATACTTACATTTGAATGTTGAAAAACTGAAGAAATGTAGCTTGCAAGACTAAATATAATATTAAAAAGGCTGCTAGTTTTCCAAATTCTTGTCTGCATGTGCAGTTAATTCACAAATAAAAACTACAAGAAAATGTATTAAACATATTTGAATTTATTTTTATTAGAGATTTTAGTATTAAATCTGAGTTCCTCTTTATTTTCACAAAATATGCCTTATGAATAATGGCATTCACTATTGATATTAATTATAACTTAACACAGGATGTGGGGGAGAGGGTGTTAAATGGGTTTTGGGGAGGGGGGGGGCAAAAATTGCAAGGAAAGAGGGTTACGTGATTATGGATTAGGCTACCTCATAATAATACTAATACAGTAGGGATGAGGAATGTTTATATAGAAGAAATGTTGCCGCATTTTAGGGGAGGGTTAGTAGGACTTATTTCAGGAAACCCTCGGTACTCCTGACCGGGATTTGAACCCGGATCTCTCATTAATCGGCAGTCCAACTCATTCAAGAGTGACGCCTTTGGCCAATCTATTACGAAAGCGTTATATATATATATATATATATAATTACTTTACATCTCCTACAAGTAATAATTTTTCCAATAGTATATTTTTAAAGAATTTATTTGCAATTTTATTTAATATATTAAAACATCTTTTACATAAATCCATAGTAATCTCCAAAGGAATCCATCGGAATCCTCAATCATCGTAGCTGAACTGACTTATTTTGTTTCATTTGTGAAGTTAGCTTTACGCTAACGATTCGAGACGTCCTCAAAGACGAAACTTCTTATACTCAACTTCCAAGAATCTAATTAAATTCTTGGAATCGTTATAGTTTCTTCTTCCCTTACTTTACACTTAGCCCGGAACACCTATTCACTATAAGCCACCATCTTACAACGCGGAACGAGGCAAGATGGCTGAATATTATGTATACGACGCTATGAAGGAAGAGGATGTTAACTAAAAATAAACATATTAAGTACACACTGTACCAATAACATTAGGACTCATTTAAAATAAGTAATACGGTGCACTGCACAGACTTTCTAAAGCTTTTATATGAAAATAGACATTCACTAAAAAAAAACCGTAAGATTTATTAACTAAAATAAAAGGGCTATACATTGTTGTAAAACTTTTACACCAAGGATCATAAATGAAATAATATACACTGTTACTTACTTGCTTTATGGCATTAGTAATTAGGAACACTCTTGCATAAAAATTGAGAAAAGAGAAACATATTTGTCTGCCAAAGATTATAAGAAAAAATTCGTTTCAAAATACCTAAAATAAAAAAGTATATATATTTGCTTATATCTCCGAAATTATTGGTATTATAAAATAATATTTCAAATAAGAGATTTGTATCTTTTAAAGTACTAAAACTATACATTGATAAGTTAGTTCGTATATCAAATAGTTGTGGAGAGATTATGAAAACTGAAAAATTTCCCCCATGTGAGGTACCCACAAAGTAATTTTCATGAGAACATTAGAGCTATCACCTTGTTCAAAATAATTACAAACATTATCTAGTTATGAAATGAATCAAAATCGTTTAAGCTAATTTCGAGAAAATTGATTTTTTTAATCTTTTTTACCTTCAGTAAACTACCCTTAAATTTAGGGTTAGATATCTAATTCCAAAAGCCCCTTGGGAGGACCTTATGAAAAGCCTAGATATCAAGCTTTAGCCCAATCAGTCGAATAGTTTCGGGTCCAGCCCGAGGCATTGGCATTGAAAACACAACTTTTTTGTTTCAAGAGGTTATGAAAAGTCTACGTTTATCAAAATCTCGAAATCGATTTGTTTTGACAATAACATACCTTTCTCTCCTAGGTTTCGAGACAATGTAAAAAATACTAGGGGTACATTTTTAAAACCACATCTTACTACCGGTTCAGTTTACACGCTAAGGTACAGTATTAATAACGCCGATGGATTAAGAAGGTTACATTTAGATTAAATGTCCCCGAATTAGCTTGAAGGGAATATTGGAAACCATTTTGGGAAAACCAAGCTCAGTACACCCGAGTGAAATTCAAAACTCTGTTTCTCCATCATCGGCAGTCTAGTCTACTGCGAGAATAGCGCGTTAAACCGTGCGGGTGACAAGAGATATTAGTGATAGGCCAAAATATTCAAATTCAAAAACTCGCACACAGCGTTGGCAACGTGGAAATCAGGTTCAAGATATATTATATCGCTTCTCATGGGGAAGTAAAAGATTCGAATATTGCCCGAGAACTTTCGTTTTATTGTGTGCATCCAAATACTAATTCACATTATGGTTTTCTACCGTTCTCTCCAAGCTAATGCCTCCACCATCTGTGAGTCGATAAGGAGTTGTTAGAAGATGAATAGTAAGATCGCCATAATAATAACAATATTTGATGGCTTAACAGATCACTATATATGATTTAATGTATTCATACGCCAAACCCACAGATTCTTCGGTTGTGACTTTAAAAAAACGGTATCAGTTTTAATATCTGTTAGAAAAATAAGATAAACTTCTACCCACATTGGTCAATCTCGTCCTGTCTTGTTTTTTGGTAACGGGGTGTTTGGGATTCGAGCTGTGTCCATCAGTATATGATGTTTTTTTTTCTTAATTGGTTTACCACTCTCCCTCCAATTAACTTGGGTAGTTTCAACTAATTTTTAACCTCCTCATCCAAAACTCTATTAGCATAATAATATAAGTGAATATATCCCGAACAATTAGTGAGATGTGGGGTTGTTTTTTTTTTTTACTCTTTGAAAGTTGGTATTCTCACTGTATGCAATTTTATATTTGATAAAGTAAAATCAAACTAGAAACAAGTAATTAAAATATTTTGGTTTTATTAAGTTAATGGAACACTGCTTTATTTATTTTTTTAGAAATTTAGCAATACCATTTAGACTGGATTTAATTAAAACTTAAGAGTATCTCTTAGATCCCAGATCTTTAATTATAAATTTGAAAAAAAAGTTTGTGTAAGAAAAGCTCATACAAATTAATATAAATAATCTATAATAATTGCAATGGGTACAATTAGGTTAAGACAACAATAAAAACATTTAAGCGCGGGAGAGTGTTGCAAGTTTAGTGACTAAATTCTAAAAGAAATGAAGTAGGCCCGTGGAGGTAATTAGCACAGATAAGGATAATACAATTATAACACAATGGGTTAGATATCAGTAGTCTTGTTGCACGGGAAGAGAACTATCAGGGGACGAGTTCTCATCCTTTATTTTTTCCAACCGGTACCTATCTGCTTGTTTCGGAAGTTCAAGGTATAGTTGTTAAAAAATTACTTGGCCTCATCCTTAGGTATTACATGCTGCGAGACTACTTTCCTTTAAATTATTATTATTATTATTATTATTATTATTATTATTTGCGCCACGTCTTGATACCCGTTCGTGTTATACGCACTTACGCTAATGTATAATGGTAGGGTGATAAAATATTGGTCATTACAGTTTAACGTGGGATCCGAACCACGGTGGAGGCCTGGCATTCCACACATTCACAAGTTGTGATTAATACACGTCTTGTTAAGAGGTGAAAGGGTTTGGCGATCAGATAAATCTGTACCTAGACCGAGGATTGAACCCTTGACCTCCCCTCCAGCCCAGAAGTCCGACACCTTACCCCTAGACAACCCGGTCACCCTTTCCTTTAGAGTTTAGAGCAATACTCATACTACCCACATCGGTGGACATGCAGTTTAAGGTGTCAACCTCATCTGGTCTAGTTTTACAGTGACAGGGAGAGGTTGTGGTTCAAATCCTCGCTGAGTGTGATAAAAAGCGTGTTTTTTTGTTTTGTTTTTTCCTAAGTCATTTCCTGCTCTCCTTCCCCTGAAATTCGGGTACATTTATTATACATTTTTACTTTCATTATACCTACCTTATTATCTAAAAAAATATGCCGAAATCCCGGATGGGTAGTAAGATATTGTATCTAGTTTTTTAGTTTTTATTATATTTAAAAAACAAAATAGTCTTGGCTTAGTTTATAGAGTAGAGAAAAGAGAAGTTATTAAGGGGGAGTGAACCCATATTAATATGAAGAGATAATGGGAAATAGCAATTTGGGAGTCCCCTCCCCTTCCCCCACTTCTCCCCTTCCCCTACTTCTCCCAACAAACTCATCCGAGTCTCAAAAACATGTCATTGCGAATCCAGTAACTAAATAATACGACGCTTTAGAAAACGTAAACACAAAGGAAAGGTATTGTATATATATAAAAAAAAGTTTGAGTCTCTTTATCGCCAGATATTCAGCCTATGTTGAACCTAGTGCCTTAAACCGCATGATCAGAAGTAAGTGTTATTGTATTTAAAAAGAATTGAACATCCTAATCAGCAGAAATTCATTCTCTGGCAAACCTGACGTCTTAAGCCACGTTATCAGAGTTGAGTGCTACTGTATTTATAAAATAATGAAATGTTAATGTCAAGTAGCATAGGAATATAGGTATGTCACATAAGAGACTAAATTACATTTATCAAAACAACAGTAAGCATGACACATTTTTTTAAGCTATAAGCAGGTGCGAAACGAGAACATATTGTCTTGTTTCCGGAAGAGTCTTTGAAAAGTATTAAGAAGTTTTTAATAGTTGACAGCAAGGACCATAGAGGTAGGACTTATGTAGTCCTTGCCCAGGACAAGGTGGTGTGGTTCACCGATATAGTCTCGTATTCAAGGACTGTTTCTAGACTGACTGACTTGGTCTCTAACTTTCATAATATTTCACCAATTTAACTATTTACATCCCATTATGTTCTTTAGTCTATAATAAATCAATCTACACAACGAGCTTGATTATTTTAAGCCCTCCTATATAATAGCCCCCACCATTTGATAGCCATAATGACATATTGACACATATATATTTATATATATATTAATATATATATATACATATTATATATATATGGATAGGGGGTAGAGGGGATGGGCAGCAACAGGAACCTCAACATCTCCTGGAATTCAGCCTACGATGAGTCTGACGCCAATGACCACGTCAATAACGATGATGACAGTTCTAAGTATTAAAAAAATATATTGTTTACTCTGATAAATAGATAGTTTATTTACAACCATAGATTATTTACAACGATGAAAATACAAAACACGATCTAGGAATTGTTTTTTCCTAAAAGCCGCCGCCGTGTTCCGGGTGCGAGATCCGCTGAGGGGGGTAAGCGTCTCCGGACTTCCTGACGACGGCGTTGAAACCGTTGTGGTCGTCGGCAGAGTAGTCCACGGTCCTCACCGACCCGTCAGCCTCCAGTAGGCTGTAGGAACCTCGGACCGCGTCTCCGTCGCGAGTCTCCCATTGACTCTTCACGTCGCCCGTGTGAGGGTCATGTACGGCGTAGTCGAACTTGTACTCAGGGTGCAACTACAAAAGGAACAAATGAGGGTCAATATGTGGATTACTATTTCTTACGTTTTATTTATCATTATCATCATCATTATTATTATTTAGCGCTGCGTCTTACCGGTTCGAGTTAAACGTTCAAGTACTAATTACACTAGTGGGTTAGGGATTGGGAAGTTTGAATTTAGAGGAAGTGAACCCTCATTTGCATGGAGGAAGATTGGAGAATCATTTGGGAAAAAGCTCCCCAGTTCACCCGACCAAGATTTGAACCTCGATCTCCTCTTCCTCGGCAGTCTGGCTCTACACGAAACTAGCGCGTTAACCAACTACGCCACCGAGGCGGGTACTGTACTATAAATCTGGGGCAATGACATGGTGCTAAATAAATTTAGTATAAACCATGGGGAAAAAACCTAACGAAGACTGTTCTTTGTTGTTTTTATATTTAATAAAAACAGAACTGATTTAGTTCACTCTCACTTTATCCACTCTTAAGTAATAACTGACAAAAATATACTTTATTACAAACAAAGCCCAAACTTCCAAGCGATTATCATTATTAATTGAAGGCTATGTCCTTTTATATTGGTTAGTATTATAATAATTCTTTCGAAGACAGACATAAGAAATAGTTTTAGTATAATATTCTAGTTCCCTTACATTATGTTCGAGGTGGCCATGTTGGTACTCCTGGTCGCCAGGGAAACCCCTCACAACAGCTACAAGCACGGCCGCCAACATGAATATCTGGAGAAGTAAACAATGCTTATACAATTTCACTTTAGGTTCAAGCTAACAAGAAACTTAGAGGAAATTATTTGTTTCATATAAGAAACCCAGGAGTGAATAATTATTGTAATAAAATATTATATTGAATTTGGATTATTTTTTCATCTAGGTATATTATTAAATTATGAATTTTGCACCTGAGTATCTTTGATACTTTTAATACTAATATATTTAGTTGTAAAATACCAACACAAATACGGTAGTCAAATCAAATACCTTTTGTATGTATTCAAAGGGTATGTATTTAAATATCACGTCTGTTGTGTTTTTAACTATATACTACGTACACACGATTTGTCGGTCTAGATTTAATTCCATTTTTCGGTATCTGAACTTAATTTTAGTCTTTAGAGTTAAATATATATATATATATAATGCCTCTTTGGTTTAGCTGATTAACTTGGTTTCTAGATTTAATTTTATATTTTAGAATATTAAATCTATTTCAATATTTTATTTTGTAAATTTAATTCGACATTTTGGAATCATCATCATGAACAGTTTCCAGCCCCTGGCTGGGTCTGTTTGGAACATAGACCTCTCTACTGCCTTCTTTCCTCCCACCACCTCTCTCCCTCCACCATGGCCCAGTCCTTTCCTCTTTCCTCTACAATCCTTCTTACCCCCTTCAGCCATCTGTCCCTTGGTCCTCTCGTCCTCCTACCCCCCCCCTCCATATCCAACATCCTCCGGGTCATCCTTTCCCTTCTCTATTCTTCTCACCTTAGTTGTGTCTTCTCTAGCCTGTTCTGGACTAGCTCTTTCTTTATTATTCCTCTTACTCTCTCATTCCTTATCCTGTCATATTTGGTCACACCGATCCTGTTTCTCAGAACTCTCATTTCCCTCGCCTGCATTCAATATCAATGGGTGACATTTTTAAATACTAGATATAATCTTATATATTATTATTCACTCGTAGATTAGATATATTTTGGTATAATAGATCAAATTCGATATTTTTCTTTGTAGATTAAATGATCCATTTTTGTATATAAGATCTCATTTGATATTTTTTCTCTGAATTTTATAACTTAGAACTAATCTTATTATTTTGTGTCTAGATTTAGCGTGATAATTTTGGTATCTTGGATCCCAACTGATAAATTGTATCTACTTTAAATGTGATTTTAGTGGTATCTTGTATATAAATTAATATTTTTATCTAGATTAAATGTAATGGTTTAACATATTGGACCCAAATAGAAATTTTATATTTTAGATCTAATGTGGTATTATGGTATCTAGATCTAATTCGATATTTTTATCATTTGATTTGATATTATTCTAACATAATTTAAATTAATATTTTAAAAGCTAGATTTAGTTTGATCACTTGATGAAATATTATATTTTTGCCTGTGTATTTAAACTTATAATGTTTTCATGGTAGAACAAATAAACATGCTGTTATATTTGTTAGTTACGATTATAGTCACATCTAAATATTATACTCTCTAAATTGAAAAATGACACAAACCATTACCTACTCGTAATATTGGAAGCATAAAGCCCTCCCGAGTACAATTTGATATACCATGATCCTAATTGTTCACTCATATGTAGCTGACGATTTTCACAAGTCAATTACAGACTCAGCCTTAAAATATGAGTGACGATTGACTCTGGGAATGAGATGACTCATGGATAGCTCAGTGGTTGGAGCATTGTTGTATTAAACCAGAGGTTCTGGATTTGTTTCCCATGTCCAGGTGTCATTTTTCAGCTTAAAGTGTTGTTTTTTTCTAATAAAAATTTATTTTATATTTTAGTGTCAAGGTTTAATTTGAACCTTAAGAGTTGGCGTGAGATATTACCTGTGCTGAGCTCATGTTGATTAGTAAATGAGATGGTTGTAGATCAGGTGCACTGCTTGATGGTTCCAAGTCTTGTGGAGAGACTTTATAAAGGTCCTGTCTAGAAATACCCCTTCTTAAGAAAGTGATCCAATTGACGTGTATAGGGAGGCAGGAAACTATTCTTTCATTTCCTGTTTGCGTGCGCGTTTGATTCACAAACCGAGGAAGTTAAGGTCTTAGAAGTACGTTACGTTTTGAGGAATGTATGTAAGTCAGGTTCGGTTTGAAAGTCGGCACTAGACCGTGGATAACATGTGAGTACCGTCGCGCATGCGTGGCGTGTTAGGTAACGTTACGTAATAACCGCGTGATCGTGATAGTCCTTGCACATCCTTGCGGAAATATATGATCAATTAGAAATCTATTCCGAATACGAACCTAACTTTTCAAACAAGATTTCATGATAATAAAATTACTACATACCTTCATGATAACTTAGTCATCGCACCAACGATCACTTTTGTGTTAGAGTGGTCAAAGTTCCTGGCTGCAGATCCAGAGGTCACTGATTCGATCCCCAGTGCTACCAGATTTTCTAGCAATCAGTGGTTTTAGAATGGGCTCAAACTCATCCCAACAAAGGCAAATGAGAAGCTACTTTAATAATAAAAAAATTAGCGACTCCAGTATGGAAAACTGAAATTAATGATTGGAGGGTTAATTGTGCTAACCACACGACAACCTCTATCCACGTAAAGTGACACTATCTGTCCTAAGAGGTGGCGGCCACTCGGTTGGTGTAGTTCGATTGCGAGAAGTTTGCATGGAGTGTTTTTCTTTAATTGCAACAAATGTAAAACTTGCTCAAGTCGACTTTCTTGATGGCTATACATCATAGGATTTGGTATAATCGTATCTGTATGACAGCTATAAAAATACTTATATGTATTTTTACATATGCATATGTCAAGCCATGTAATCTTATGATGAAAATTCTGATAGATAGTATCAATACAAAATACAAATAACATTAATAAAATAATATAACCTTATTACATTTGTCAAGTTTGATTAAAATTCGTATCTAGGTATTGTAACATTTCAAACAAAAAGGTCAGTTTTCATTTTCCCATCAAAATGACTTTAAGGTTACTCCACATAAACAGAAAATGTCCAATTTTGTTATCCTATCTGTGCAGTTATTTGATACACAAAATGGTGCATCACTATAAATTTACAGTATTATTAAAAAGAAAATCCTTTATTTCCAACATATTATTATAAAACTAATAGGTTTTGTGATATGAGCAAATATAGTTTAAAAAATATTCGGATCTTTTGAAAATATAGGAAATTGATTGTTATGTTTTTTGATGAATGAATATTATTGAATTAAATGCTATTTGGTTGAGTATTTCTGTAAGAATCAATATTATTTCGTTTCACAAATCGTACAAGTTTTTAGTAAAATGTAATTATTTTAAGATCAAGTGCGTGTGTGTGTGGGGNGGGGGGGGGGGTGTTCACCGTACCACTTATATATTCCTCCGTGTCCAACAACCCGTCTGGGTTACCGAATATGTATAATATGTATCTATGAACGCTAATAGGGTTGGGATTAATAATAATGAACTAATTTGGAGTAAGTGTGCCAGCATTTGCGTGGAGGAATAGTGGGAACACAATTAAGATTAAAACGCCATCAGTAAACACGTTTGTAATTCTCATTTATACCACAAGATTAGAGACTCGGTTATTTCAATTGTCAAAAGGCACATATTATATGTTAATAATTTTCCCATATAGTATGTTTATGTATTTAATCTAATATATTTACAATACAAAGACGATATGTGAAGTTTTTAGATGAGAAACTGTTGGCAGAATTTTTATGAAAAAAATAAAATGTATTTGGCATTTGACCGTAATTTGCTATCGACAACTTTGAATCATCAAAACCCGAGTTAACAGATAAAAATGATAAAGTGTAGATTTCCTCCCATTCCTTGGTCAACAACTTTATTTTCATTTTGTTCTGTTCAATAAACTTGCAAAAATATTATGTTTCCTTTCAATGATTTCAGTTACAACTTCATTTTATCTATTTTTTGTTAATTTTTCAGAAACTTTTTTTTTGTTGCGAAAATTGGCTCGTGAAACTCATTGCTCATAACTATGTTCAGATGTTCTAAAATTCCCTCCCACAAGGTAAAATTCCTGAAGGGGGATACCACCCCCGCCCACTATATGGGACTCCAATATGCCCCGCTCCCATTTTATAAACAAACATAGGTGCTCTTGCTACCTGAAGATTTACACACGTCCATCACAAACTCTGCCTTAAATTATGATTGAAGAATAAACCCGAGTATGGGACAGTTCCTGGATAGCTTAGTAGTCAGTTATCCGACGTATTGTATCAGGTGCCGGGTTCGATTCTCGTGTTCAGGTATAATTTTTCAATTTAACGAATATATGTTTGACTAATCATTTCCTCACTCATGTATCAACATAATTAATTACGCTTTATCAATATATACAATTCAAATTAACAAATGGAACGTAACGGAAACAATAACATGCATATTTTAATCCATGCGTGTACTTTCATTACAATTTACGTGATTAAAAAATAAAATAATAGGATCTAGCTTTTATGCAAATACTATTTAAACCAAATAAACTACCACGAAGGAAACCAAGGGATAATTAAATACACGTTTGAAAAAAATACTTCACCTGGCCAAATGTATTAAAATAAATAAAAGCTTTTAAAAAAAATGGCTGTCATTTCAGTGAGGTAACATAAAACTATTAAAATATTACTACATTGGGATGTGGAGTGAATAATACAATGACACACCAATAAACTAAGAGGATTGTATTTATTCATCAAACCTATATTTAAAAGTAACTTGAAATATTATTTAAAAATAACATGATCATAAAAATGATATACAAGCAACTGTAATGATTCTAAGGAATATACATGATAATTGATTAAAAATAATACTTATCACCACGTCTTACTACCCGTTCGGGTTATACGCTTTTGTAATAATTACGCTAAAATGTTAAGAATTGGGAGGGTTGAATTTAGAGGAAGTGAGCCCGCATCTGCGTGGACGGAGAGGAAGGGGGGGATATTTGGGAAAAACTACCCTTAGTTCACCCGAGCGAGCATCGAGCCTCTATCTCCACGTCCTCGATAGTCTAGCTCAAAAAGAAACTAGCGCGTTAGATAACTACGCCACCGAGGCAGGTAATTGATAGGTAAAATTACTTACATTAATATGTTGTATTAGAAATTTACGATCAGTAATTCAAAGAAAGATATTAACATATAATTTTTATGAAATATTAGTCAAAATAAATCTGTTAAGTTTGTAGTATGATTTAAACTTGATTAAATTGTGTTAACTAATATGTATGTAGAGTGTTGACCTTTCAGTAAAAATTTTAAAGTTTATTTAGATTAAAACGTAAAATATATGTCTTTAAATATGACTATTTTTTGTTGACCCCCCAAAATACATCCTTAAATGCACATAGCTAGAGAATTACGATGGTTTAGTTTAAAAATAACTATTTCTTACCCGCCTCGGTGGCATAGTTGGCTAACGCGCTAGTCGTGTTGAGCTTGACTGCTGAGGATGGGGAGATCGAGGTTCGAATCTCGGTTGGGTGAACTGGGGTGGGGGTGTGTTCCTAAATGGTTGTCCACTCTCCCTCCACGCAAATGCGGGTTCACTTCCTCTAATTCAACCTTCCCAATTCCTAATTCATTAGTGTAATTAGTACTTAAAGTGTGTAACCCGAACGGGTAGTAAGACGTGGTTCTAAATAATAATAATATTAATAACTATTTTTTATTGAATTATAGATAGGCTTAAGAACTTTTATTCCTCTAATAATCGTTCCAGAGAACTTATCCAGCCTGGAACGTATCTTAAAGGATATTAAGGGTACAGGGGAAATATGGGTATAGTCCGAATATTAGTTCAAATGTAGTTAGTGCTGCCGTTTGTTAAACAATCATGAGGCCATTATAATGATCTTGAGATTATAGTTACAAGAGGTGTGTGTGATATTTGAAATCATAAAAAATAACAGTATTTTCAAACATTATATCAATATTTTCTCTAATTACGTTGCATCCCACAGAATAAACATTTACTAAAAAAAACTCGTGAGTAATGTGAACGGAAATAATAAATCTATAGTGTTGTAGAAACATTAAACCAAAGATCTTAAATGAAATAATATACACTGTTACTTACTCTATGGCGCTAGTAACCAGGAACACTGTTACAGAGAAATTGAGAAAAGAGAAACATCTTTTTCCACCAAAGAGCATAAGATTCAAATTCATTTTCAAAGACCTGAATTAAAAAGTATAAATATTGCTTATAGCTCAGAAATTATTGGTTTTAAGAAAAGTATATTTCAATTAAATGATTTTTATCTTTAATAGTACTACAACTTTACAATGATAAGCTATTTCGTATCTCAAATATTTGTGGAAAAATAATGAAAATTGGAAAACTTCCCTTATTTAAACTACCCTCAAATTACTAGAGAACCAGAGTTGCCCTCTTGTTTATATTGATAAACGGTGTCTAAATATAAACTTTAGTCCAAATCGTTAAAACTAATTTAGAGAAAAACTAGTTGTCTTTTCACTAAAGTATCCTAAAATTTAGGGTTATAGATCTATTTCCCAAAGCCTCACGGGGGGCCTTAAGAAAACCCCAGATATCAAGTTTTGGCCCAATCTGTAAAATAGTTTCAGCTTTAACCTTTTACTGTAACATTGGGTTACACTATACTACCCACCCCCGTGTTAACCTTCAGGCATAAACGCTCTATTGGATTCATACTACCCACTCAGAGACTAATAATCCTTCTGCATTATGCCTTAGAACTCTTCTCTATTGTAGTTCATGGCAGTCTCGGGCTATATAAAGAACATTATTAAACCATATAAAACAAGAATAAACTCCCTGAAATCTAAAACTGTTCATGTACTTACCATTTGTATCTTCTGGCTAGAACGACCTCCAAGTCGGGCCTACACACGTCGCGTTCTAGTTTTACGAGTGAACCGATTGAGCTATGATGTGCCCGCAGTTGATCTGAACGCCCCGGTCAAAGTTAAACAAAAATGAGCCGAGCAGTGGACGGCGACTATCCTGCCCTCTGGCGGACGACACGTGCTTTACCACCGAAACATTGTGTGGCTGAAGACGTATCAATTGAAGAGGTCTAAAGGGTCGATGTAAACAACGGGTGACCGTGATCATCCCTGAGTTGCCCAATACCACGAGCTGGTCGATGGTCTAAGGGATTTCATGCTAGCTTCAAGATGGCCGAAGTGACGTCACCGACCAAGTGTTCAAATTCCCCCCCATCCTACCCTAGCAACGAGTCCCTATATATAGCAATGTGTCAGTATACAAATCGACTATTTGATTTCGACGCTTCAGTAGAGGTGCTGTCCTGCACTTGGAAATAAATCAGGATAAACTGTTCTACGTAATATTCTATGGACATAAACTATGGCGTGTTTACATTTCAACTCTAAGCTAACGTAATATTTTGTATTAGCCAGAATAGGCTTGGTAATTTTTGCTAACTTAAGTGTTTATTGATTTGAAGTAATTTTTTATATGAAACACTTATTAATTTCTGTCACCACTTGGGCTATAGTGTCTGTCATGTAACTTAAAATTTTATATTACCACAATTATTAGTTAATTTGTCGTTTGGCGTAATAAATGTAAATTTTCTTGACATTGTGGTTATCAGTAATAATAACATCACCCTTTTGGTATTTTTCCTTTTGTTAATTATATAAGGCTATATATATATAGCCTATTATAATTAATATATATATATTAAAGTAACATAACTTTTGCTGATTGAGGAATTTTATATAACATAATTTAATAGACTTTTATATTTTTTCTAAATCTTTTGCTAGAATTGATTGGTTTCATAACAATGCATTGTTTCAAGTATTATACGACTAATTATTTAAAAAAATAGAGGTCTTGTTTACTTTTATTTTTTGTGTCAACATCTAATAGTCCCGCGGGAGTTTGACTTAAATTCTGTAAGCCAATATCACGTGATGTTTGAAATATATGAGTGATATTAACATTTAAATTTAACCTTTTTATGTCTGTGTTCGCAGAAGTAAATCAGACACCCTTTGTAACAATTTAGACTGTAGGATATGTTTCTCGTTCAGTAACATTCTCGTAAACGTACTGCTCAAACAATAAACAAGTTATTATTTAATTGATTTCCAACACACCTCCGTTTGACCTTTGAGGCCATGCAAATTATTGTAATTGTTATTACCTTTGAATAAAACATTTATATTGTTATTTAGATCTTTACCTTGTTTTGCCTTTTAGTTATGTCTATAATGTTTCAACCTTACCACCTTTTGGTCTATCCATGGTCGTAGAGAAGAGGTAGTAGATTGGGTGGTGACAGTACAAACAGTTATGTTACAAACGTTATCGCTAAAACCACCTTTCGGTTTCAGGGGGTCATGAAACGTCGACAACCATCAAAATCTCAAATTAAATTTTGTCCACGATTACAATACTTTATTTCTCTAGAGGTTGCGAGAAAGTAAAAAGTGTATATTTATTAGATTTTATTTTATTTGCATAAACATACTATTAAAAATTAGGTTTTTAATAGCGTTAATTCAATAACAGGTATCTCATATTTGGAGCACAGTAAAAACTTTAATCATCCCCCTTATTCAATAAGATAAATTTAGCTAAATTCTAAGTGTATTTATAAGAAGAGGATTTTTTTTAAAATCCTATTACTATCCTAAATAACTTGTATCTACAGAAACAGCCCATGGGTCGTTAACAGGGAAAAATTGGTCTTAGCAGGACTATGCAAATGTTCCCTCTTCCAAGCTATAAATTTGACCAACCAAACACAAAATTGTTGAATGAATAATTGCATGTTTATTGGCTTTTATAGGTTAAGTTTCATATTAAATGCGAAAAACCATCCACTATTACAGTCCTGTCAAGCTTTACTTGCCTCGGAAACAACACGGAAGCAGCGAGGGTGTATTTCTTAATATCAACAGGAAAATAAAATACACTAATATATTTGAAATGACACATGTGAACATTTCTTTAACATTTTTTACTATTACTATTCAATCACACACACCATTGCATTAGGAACTACACATTATTTTATTTCAAAATTACTCCAACTATTCATATTTTGAGATAATTATATCTATTCAGTCCACCTCATTACACATTATTTATATCTTGAACTAGTTCTATCCAGTCCACCTCATTACACATTATTTATATCTTGAACTAGTT
>CABFOW010000861.1:68401-92045 GCA_902141385.1 Timema californicum | reverse complement strand
ACCACCACCACCACCAATCCAATAAACAATACTGCCGAACTGATGAATTTGAGTGTGCTTTTTCTTAAATGTTTTCCCACTCTCTCTACACGCAAATGGTGTACATGGGTATACTGCCTATTTATTTGTATAAAATAGGTGGGAGGGATGAGACTGGCTAAAGTTACTTCCTGCTTTGATACACACCAACTCCCAGGACAAAATATAAGTGTATTTAAGATATTTCTAATATCGCTAACCCCTGATCGCAAGGAACTTGAGAACTGGCAACCCTGTCTTAAACTACTATTAACGTTCCCTCCAATGCGTATCAAGGTATACCAAAGGTGACCGACCACCCATCCCGTATTTAATTTTACTTTGAGAGTTTCAACCCCAACGCGTATGTGTTCCGTAAATGTCCCATATTTTAGAAATTGCATGGTGTGAAACATAGGTATTTTACAATATTAATTATTATTTTTAGCACCTCGTCTTACTACCCGTTCGGGTTATACGCACTTACGCTAATGTGTAATGGTAGGGTGATTGTGAGATGAAATGGAGGACCTACAGTTTAACGTGGAATCCGAACCACGGTGGACGTGGAATCCGAACCACGGTGGAGGCCTGGCATTCCCCACATTCACAAGATGTCTTGTCAGAGGTGAAGGAATGGTTTGGACCGAGGATTGAACCCCGGCCACCAGCACAGAAGTCTGACACCTTACCCCTAGACCACCAGGTCACCCTCCATTCTAATGTTATCCTTTTATCTGTAACTAGGTCTTCCCAATGGGTATACCATTCAAAACTCTGACCACGGTTCTAGATTCTCACATTCACACAGCATTTCCTGCCCACTGTAATCTACGAGACTTGATTATCCTAACGATGCTGTGATGAGTACAGGGTATGTATCTCATAGTTAAATAAACTCCTCCATTACCCAGAAATCATCACTCTCTTTTGGACCAAGAATATAAAAACATGTAATTTGCGGTCAGCATTAATACAGTTTTAATATATTATTAATAATTTATGACAATCAAAAATAACGACTGCAGATGACATGACATGGCGTATGAGTACGTGAAAGTAGATCTAGTAGCTTTAATAGCTGTAACATATTTTATTCCTATTAAAATTGGACTGCAGATTTAAAATGAATAGCAACTTTAAATACAAATATGTCCGTACAATTTAAATATAAACTATATATATAAAATTTTCTTTTCTTAAATATTGATGTGTGTTTTAAATGATTTCTTCAAACGTCCTTGAAAACCACAATGAGTAATAATAAATGATATCTAAATATCATACCTCTGAGCTTATATTAAAGAACCATTTACTTTCGTTATTTTCCTTATCACACGATATAAAATATTCATTAGCTATCTCTCTTGGCTGATCATCTTAGCTCTATAATATATTATTCATAACTATTACTTCTTTTCANACTGCCTATTTATTTGTATAAAATAGGTGGGAGGGATGAGACTGGCTAAAGTTACTTCCTGCTTTGATACACACCAACTCCCAGGACAAAATATAAGTGTATTTAAGATATTTCTAATATCGCTAACCCCTGATCGCAAGGAACTTGAGAACTGGCAACCCTGTCTTAAACTACTATTAACGTTCCCTCCAATGCGTATCAAGGTATACCAAAGGTGACCGACCACCCATCCCGTATTTAATTTTACTTTGAGAGTTTCAACCCCAACGCGTATGTGTTCCGTAAATGTCCCATATTTTAGAAATTGCATGGTGTGAAACATAGGTATTTTACAATATTAATTATTATTTTTAGCACCTCGTCTTACTACCCGTTCGGGTTATACGCACTTACGCTAATGTGTAATGGTAGGGTGACTGTGAGATGAAATGAAGGACCTACAGTTTAACGTGGAATCCGAACCACGGTGGAGGCCTGGCATTCCCCACATTCACAAGATGTCTTGTCAGAGGTGAAGGAAGGGTTTGGTAATCAGATAAATCTGTGCCGGGACCAAGGATTGAACCCCGGCCGCCAACACAGAAGTCTGACACCTTACCCCTAGACAACCAGGTCACCTTTAAATATATTAATAATATCTCTAAGAAGCTAGAGATAACATGACTTGACGTATGAATTAGTTATGTGCTGTACCTATTAAAGTTGGTTTGTTAATAAAAATAAATTGTTTCAAAAGAATATTTGCTTTAATTTGGTTTTCAAGTGTTTAACAGATGAGTGTGATTAAATAAGCTCTCTCACGTATGTGTTTAGGTTATACTGTCAATAAAAGAGCAAGTCTTTATGAATTAATCACTTCTCTAAAAAGTAGAAATTAAATAGTTAAAAAATAATTTTGATTACCTTACTGAATACATAAATACATTTTCAGTTTTACACCTGTAAAATCTTTCACTATATGTATACACCCAAAGGTTAAACTAAAAATAAAAATAAATTAAACTTTATAATTAAGGATGTATTTTAAGATATAATCCTCATTTTTACATTTAATATTAACTAAACAAAAATTGGGGACGGATTTTAGCCACTGGAAACCCTCATAAGTAATTAAATATCATTCCAGGTTTTAAAATGTAAAAAAATTCTATATTAACTTTGAGTTTTATTGCAATTTGATTCACCTATTACTTGAATCAAAACTTTTATTATTTTAATAATATTTTATTCATATTTAATAATATTCTAAACATTCATGATCAGTTGTATTTTTTATGTTACATAAATTATTTCATTTTTTTTAATGTTATGCTTATATCATATTGCCATTTAATTTTTGTAATTTTACCCTTAAAGAGGTAGTAAGTAGGCCCTACATCACGTCAGCAATTTTATTATTACAGTATTATTTAATTTTCAAGAATATATTGTTTAAATAAAGTTGATTTTGGTCTAATTTACCTAAATTATGCATAAAACATCTTATACATAAATTGCTAAAAAATAATTTACAACATTTCAATAACCAACACTTTATTAATATAATTTGGTTTTCATGTTAAATTATAAAATAAATAGTAGGACACAATAGCACAAATTTTCTTATGTAATTTATTATTATAAGTTTGGAACAAAATTTAAAATAAATTGTATGGAACACCCCACTGTCTTTCTCTCTCTCTCTCTCTCTCTCTCTAGTCTTAAAAAAAGATATTTACTAAATTATTATTAAGCACCGTGTCTTACTACCCGTTCAGGTTATACGCTTTAAGTATTAATTACGCTAATGGATTAGGAATTAGGAAGGTTGGATTAGGGGAAGTGAGCCCGCATTTGCGTGGAGGGAGAGTGGAAGACTACTTAGGAAAATTCACCCCCAGTTCACCCGACCGAGATTCGAACCTCGATCTCCCCGTCCTCAGCAGTAGAGCTCAACACGACTAGCACGTTAGCCAACTACTCCACCGAGGCGGGTCTAAAATAATAGTTAAATATGTGAAATGTGTTGCAGAAAAACTTCACCAAAGCGCATACAAGTATGAATTTAATAATACACACTGTTACATAAACATTGATAAAAGAGAAGCATCTCTCTCCTACAAAACCATAACAGTATATTTGCGCTTGTCTAAAATGCCCTCTCTTAACGTTATTTTCATGAGGAGACGAGAATTTACAATTTTTTTGGTATGTTAAAAAATACATACATATAAAAATTTAATCAAAAGAGTTGGAGCAAATTAAAAAAAAAATGTAATCTCTTTATTATGACATGCAACCACATTTTCGTTGGGAAAGAGAATGTAAATTCCCCCCCCACACACACACTCGACTGAAATTCTAGCCCCGATGTCATTACACACAGTCCAGCCTGTTATGAGTGCGACGCCGTCCTAAACTATTTGACCAACGATGGGGATTACTGCTACTCAGCTATATCAGTACGCTTGGAGGTTTGTAAAGTTAAACGACGCAATGACATGGAGGAAATCCAATCAAAATGAGCCGGGTATAAATCCTTGTTTGGGTGTCATCTGCAATAATAAAAGGAAGTGTTTGTGTGTGTGTGTTTGTGAGTGTGTTTGTGTGTGTATGTGTGTGTGTGTGTGTGTGTGTGTGTGTGCGCGCTACCCAACCAAATTTACGGCAAGCAGAGATCTGAAATTTTTAACATAGGTGGACAGAAGGAGGTCCAAGTGCACCTCGAAGCTATATTTTTAGATTTTTTAATTAGCTTTTTAACTAGGATATTTTTGACAAATTTTTTAAGAAAATATTTTTTAATCTGTCTTAGAATTACGTTTCAGAGATAAGGTTTCCATTTGAAATCGGGTACCATGGGACAGGGGGGGCTGTATGTGCTTATATAATTATTATACCACAGTGGGTCGCGGGCAGCGCCGTGTAGGATTACTAGTTCTTCTATATTTACAAAATCATTTCATATAAATGCCATCAATCACTTAAGTGGCCGTATGGTCTAAGGCGCTACTCTCGCGTTAAGCTAGACTGCCGATGAGGTTCGAATCTCGGTCGGGTGCACTGAGGCGGGTTTTTCCCAAAAATTGTTTTCCACTCTTCCTCCACGTAAATGCCAGTACATTTCCCTTTAAATACAACATTCCTGATCCCTAAAACCATTGGCGTTATTAGTACATAAACATATACCCCAAATGGGTAGTAAGACGTGATGCTAAAAAAAGTAATATGAGAATATGAATGTGTTTAAAAATAAATATTAATAATAATAATAATAATAATAATAATAATAATAAGGCACTAGTTCCCGATGAGCCCAAAATATTCAAGAGTAGTATTAGGGTTAGCCGCTAAGATCAATAGTTTCTAGGAATAATTTCAAAATTATTTTCTCGGCAGAAAGTGAGACAGTCCAAATGTATAGAGGGTTAGAGAGAGACGTTAAAAATATATATATATATATTTCATAGAGTCTATCTCTTTCTATTTCATATATACTTCTTTATTCTTGTGTGAGTGTGTTTTACGTTTAAAGTGAAATGTGGAGTTTTTTTATGACACAAAGTAATGTGTGTATTTTTGTTTGAAACTTTTTCCCGAGGATTGTAGAAAAGTGTCGCGATGCTCTTGAGATTGAAGAAAGTAGCTGTTTGGGGGTAGAGTGTTATAAGACTCACTGGAGAAGGAAAATGGCAGCCAAAACTTGCTTTTTTATACGAGAACTGTTGTGATTATTCGCATAAAATTAAAATTCTTAAGATAATAAGAGCTATGCCTGATCCATTTTATTCATTTAATACTATTCAAACACATAAATAGAGCAAGTATTAGGTTTAATTCAAAGAAATAAGATCAAGGATATTATGTTTTTCCCTAAATGATTTCCCACTCTCCTTCCACGAAAATGCTGGTTCACTTCCTTTAATTCAACATTCCTTATTCCTAATCCAGGTGACCTGGTGGTCTAGAGGTAAGGTGTCAGACTTTTGTGCTGGCGGCCGGGGTTCAATCCTAGGTCCCGGCACAGATTTATCTGATTACCAAACCCTTCCTTCACCTCTGACAAGNTCTTGTGAATGTGGGGAATGCCAGGCCTCCACCGTGGTTCGGATTCCACGTTAAACTGTAGGTCCTCCATTTCATCTCACAATCACCCTACCATTACACATTAGCGTAAGTGCGTGTAACCTGAACGGGTAGTAAGATGCGGTGCAAATAATAATACTAATAATAATAATTCATAATCCATTAGCGTAATTAGTACCTAAAGCGTATAACCCAAACGGGTAGTAAGACGCGTTGCTAAATAACAATAATAATAATAATACTTAAATGCGGCTGTAACTTTAATTTACAAATATAACAGCTTGTTTAATTAATTAATCAATCCACTGGCCTCGTGGTCAGTGCGCCTTGCTACTATCCTAATGGTCATGTGTTCAATTACCGACTGATACATTGGGTATTTTACCCAAAAAGGGAATTACCCTAACGGTCATCAGGATTTGGTTATTTAGGCTTAAGTTAGGTTTAAGTGTTTCCACGGGTTCCACACCCTGATACTATCTATATATCTATCATCATCATATCATCTTATCGGGACATGGAAAAAAGGCTCCACGGAAAAAAATGTACAATTAGTTAAATTATAAAGTAAACCCGTATCTTGATTCATCTTGAAAATAGATTGAAACTGCATTTAGAAAAAGAGCTCTACCACCTTTGAAACACGAACTTCAACATTTTGAAAAAGAGCATCTACATTTTTTTTTACCCTAGTACGGCTACATTTTAAACAAAACTGACCGTTTTAATCGACCAAACCCCACTTTATACCTAGGTTGGACCACTTCTTACCAGTCATTCATTCCTTATCTTCTTCACTCTGAATTCGTAATAATGAGAACCTGATAAATTCAAACTGTACATAACTTATTTGAAGCTTCGTTGTTTCTCCTTCGTTCCAGTTAAATAAGTGGCTTGTTTAATAAACCTTTTAGACTCTCCGTAGGTAAAGGAAACTAACTAACTGTATTTTCCTAACTATTTAAAACATTACCTACAAGATGTAACTCTCAAGTTTATAGGGGATTTGTGGAATATAAATAATATATCGTTTTAAGAGAAATGTAAATTTAAATGTCCTACTATTCGTGTGGACAAAATAATATCTCTTTTAAAATGAGGGTAGGGAAAAGAGCTATATTTTTTTGTATCACACAATTTTTTTCATGTATTTAAAAAAAATATACTTGTTTTAAATATTAAAAGGTGAAAAAAAAATCCAACCCAAAGATAGAGGACAACCCATTCTCTTACCTTAAAAAAAAATCACAATCTCATATTAAACTTTGTTTCTTCCACTTTTAATATTAAGTAGTTTTTAGTTGATTTAGAAAAACCTAAAATAAATTTCAGCTCTTGGAAAGAAGGATAAAAATATATTTTATTATCTATATACAAAGTGGTAGTCGCCGTAGACATGTAGGTCTGGGTTTGAATTCCAACTGGGTGAAATGTTTTTGTTTTTCCACCGCTCCATACGCAATTATATGAGGGCACCTCCTCCAAATAAACGCACCTGTCCGCACCTCTTATATTAAACCGTTACTAGCCCCAATGGTTAGTTTGTCTAAGGCATTAAGCTCATCATGGGGTGGATTGCCTGTGACAAAGAGGTCAAAGTTCAAATCTATGCAGAGTGCAAAAGGGGTGGTTTTTTGTAAACCAAAGTATAATACTCCTACAAGTTATCCATAATTAACACCATTGAACTATGGATGATGGATTAATTTTGCCCTCCCTATTCCATATTGCCCTCATTTGTTCCATATCTCTTTTAAGTGCTCCTACAGGATATTAAAAGTTATTAATTTGTTTTAAACACTAGAAATAGTTTAAAACATATTAATTATAAATTTAATATTGAACTCAATGACAAAATGGGTAAATACACTTCTATATTATTGAAAAATTAAATGGTATTCCATATTACCCGCACTTCCTCTACTAAAAAAAAATACTAACCTTTTCTTGTATTTTCTGCACTCCCACCTTAATATGACTTACAAACGTAATTATTTAAAATACCACTAAGGGACAGACAAAGATACACCCGAGCCACAGTTTCCAGTTTGAGTTGGTCGCGTTCCGTGGGAGGGCTTGGGGGTCCTTCAACACGTGGATCATTGGGTGCCATCAAGGGACGTAAAAAAAAGAAGATAATTTTAAACATGGCTCCTCTATACAGAGGACACAAATATACAGTAGACCCATGACTTCTTTGGTGCTGACTGACAGCTTTGAAAAGTTACCAGACCAAATTATGTATCCCTACGCCGAACCATATGATCTACAAAAACATGTGTTTAGCAGATATCACTTCTGACAGTCAAAATTTTTGTATATACCTAAATTTTGACGGTCAGAATTCAGCTGTGAGCTGTCAGTCAGCACCAAAGAAGCCACGGGGCTACTGTAGGTACGTACATCTCGAGTAAATCAGCCAGAGCTACCACAATGCTACAACAATGTAGCGAGCGACCCATCCACCTCTTCACACGATCCTACTTCACAAAACAGCTTACCCAGACTGAGCATTACAATAACAATGGCCCCTTTATGATGAACTAAACATGTTAAAAAGTGAGTCGCTTACACAAATGCGTAAATGAAAGTGTTTTAAATACCGAGCATTGACACAAGCGATCCCCAGTTCCCAAGGACCCAACCTGACTTAAAGGAGAGCAACGGAATTCCTGTAAGTCTGAGGATCTGGTGTATCCTTGTCTGTTGACTAGGGTCATGACATGCATTGATTCTGGTGGAAAGGAATTTTTTTTACTAAACATAAACATACATCGTATATGATTTGCATCAAAGCCCAGGCATAGATAGGTATAGCTCTGACATCACGTTTTCTACAGAAGAAAACTTAGAAAATCTTACTACAGTAGCCCCATGACTTATTTGGTGTTGACTGACAGCTGATGGCTTTTAAAAGCTACTATACCAAATTATGTATCCCTACGCCGAACCATATGATCTGCAAAAAACATGTGTTTAGCAGATATCACTTTCTGACAGTCAAAATTTAGGTATATACCTAAATGTTGACTGACAGAAGTCAGCTGTGAGCTGTCAGTCAGCACCAAAGAAGCTATGGGGCTATTGTAGAAGAATGAGTGCAAATTATATGATTTTTTTTAACATACCCAGTTCTGGGTTTGATATCTGTAAAATGGGCCATTTATCATCATCTTAGAAACTGTACCAGTCCCACAATCTACAATTAAATAGCAAAATATTCACTGTGTGTATATATATATATATATATATATAGAGAGAGAGAGAGCCTCGTCCGGGATACACTCATAAATTTAAGAAATTACACTAATGTGTTAGAGAAGAAGAAGGTTTAATTTAGAGGACGTGTATTCGAAATTAACGCGGTGGAAGAGTAAAAGAAAAACAAGAGGGAAAAAAAAACTACTCTAAATGCACCCGATCGGGATTATAACACCGATATCTCCGTCATCGGAAGTCCAGTTTATTACGAGAGTGATGTCTTAAAATTATTCGACCACCGAGGCGGAGAGTATAAAAGATAAGATTAAAAAATGAAAAGGAAGTCGTCCACCTGTTGTACATACCATAGTTGAGATATTAATGAAAGGAAAAAAAAATTATCTAAGAGATCAGCACACAGCAAAGAGTGGCCTCGCACAAAAACCAGGCTATCATTCCCTCGATCAGCACACATCCAGAAGGGCTTTTATACAGTCACTATGCTGTACATACATATACAGTTAGTTCTTCGTACACTAGCGCCCCTTTTATTTATCTCTTCATTAGTCTGTGCAAAGCCTCGCTAAGATACAAAGAGCAAAAGAGCAGGACGAAGTGTTTTTAGTTATCTTTATCCCTGATCTATATTGCACCATAAATTCTGAGCAAATGGCCAGTTTATGTTTTCAGATTCGTTGGTGAAATCGTTTCATTGCTCGTAGGCCCGAATATCTTGTCCTTAATATTTATAATCTCATTGTTTACGTGGAGAGGTGTTAATTATCTTAGCTATTACTATCACTTTTTTTTTATTCTAAAATAACTCGATAAATCAAATGATTGGAACCCATTTAGTTGGCCGTATGGTCTAAGGCGTCACTCTTGCAATATAAAAGCCTACCAATGAAGGGGAGGTAGAGGTTCGAATTCCGGTCGGGAGTAGCCTACAAAGGGTGTTTTTTTTTTACTAAAAGGTTTTACACTCTCCCTCCACACAAATTCGGGTACACTTCATCTAAACTCAACCTTCCTCATACCTAGCACTTTAGAGTAGATAAATACATAGGCATACAACACGAACGGCCTACTAAAACTAAGAGCCCTAAAGAGCTCAGTTATTTTAACTTTATCATTTATCTTATCTTAGTTAGTTCCGTATTTTTATTGTTTTCAAATATTTAATGTGTATTTTTTGAAACAATTGATTATTTCAGCACACGACTTACAAACTAATTTATCTCTAAAGTTTACGTAACACTCATTCCTAGACCTCTACTTACAACTATGAAAGGGGAAATCCCAATCCTATCTTGCCAGACTCGTAAACTACAATAGAATAAAAATGTATTATATTCGGGACTAGAACCAAAGACTTAGAGAAATTGATCTCTCAATGCCTTATCGTTTTTTACCCCTTGTTGAGGCGAATTTTTGTTAGCGCCACGTCTTAATACCCGTTCATGTTTTACGCCTATGTACTAGGAATGAGTAGGGTTGAGTTAAGAGGACATTTACTCGCATTTGCATGGAGAGAGTGTGGGAAACCGTTTTGTAAAAACCCACCCTTAGGACACACAACCAGGATTTAAACCCGTGTCTCCCTGTCTCCTGTGAGATAAACGACTTAGACCATTTTCCCACCAAAGTGGGGAGGGGGGGAGGAGATGAATCTGATTTAATTTAACCACAAGAAGGGTCACTAGTGCAACCATGTTGACTGGATACTACCTCCGTCAGTGATCACGAGGTTTGAGGCGTCAAGCTCACAATAGATTAGATTGTCGGTGAGGGGGAGATCAAGGTTTTAATCTTGGTTAAGTGAAATAAGTGAGGGCTTTCTGCATTTAATTTATGCTGGTGATTTTTACCACTATCTATGCTAATGCACGCGAACTTAATCTAAACTTACCCTCCTCATATCTAATAGCCCATGTTCTAAGTGTAACCTACTATGGACAAATCTGTAACAGCTCAATGTGTTTCCAAAAAAAAATTATATTTTCAATAATTTAATATAATTAAGGTAATATTATTCTAGAATGACTGAGCATGACAGAAGAGGTATAAATATACCCTTAGAACGCCAAGGGATCACTGTGTACTATAAGATCATATTTACTATAGAGTATAATGTACATACTAAAGGAGAAAATGTGTAATGTACTCGTATATAATGCCCAAAGATAAAGTATGTATTATAGGTATACTCTAGGATATCACATGTGTTCTCTAGGGGCTCATATGTGTATGCCTACTCTAGGGGATCACATAGAGACTATATAGATCATGTATCTACTAAAGTAAAAACTGTGAAATGTATATATTGCAAGAGATCATGTATATCTATATAATAGGGAATCATATGTGTACTCTTAGGGGAATCCATGTGTGCTCTAGGGGATCACATGTGTAATTTAGAGTACCACATATGTATTTTGAGGTATAATGTATCTTCTAAAGGGGATCATGTATAATGTGTATAGTGTAAGAGATCATATAGACTTACGTACTATGGGGATCACATGTGTAATATAGGAATATGTGTACTCTAGGGGAATCCATGTGTGCTCTAAGGGATCACATGTGTGCTCTAAGGGATCACATGTGTAATTTAGAGGACCACATGTGTATTATAAGGGATAATGTATCTTCTAAAGGGGATCATGTATAATGTGTATAGTGTAAGAGATCATATTGGCATACGTTATATGGGTATCACATGTGTAATATAGGGATATGTGTACTCTAGGAGAGTTCATGTGTAATTTAGAGGACCACATATGTATTATGAGGTATAATGTATCTTCTAAAGGGGATCATGTATAATGTGTATAGTGTAAGAGATCATATAGACTTACGTTCTATGGGGATCACATGTGTAATATAGGGATAACGTATGTAGACCTACTCTTGAGTTATCACGTGTGTTTTAGGAAAAACCCATAAAATACACTATAGGGTACACATATTAAAGAGATATGCCCATGTAGGTTGGCGAGCAAATTAAGATTCATGAGCGTGCAGTCATAAAACGTGATTGTATAGACACTTTATGAAGAAAAAAAACTATATCATACAAAACATTACAGTACTTGCTTTGCAAAATGCAACTTGTCGAAGATAAACTATGCATGACGGAACCCAGGACCAAAGGCTAAGAATCCGGTTCAGACACTAGTTGTGATACATAATATTTTAGATTATTAAATAATAGCAATAACGTACGAAGTTGCCCATGAACCACTGTGGTATAAGAATTATATAAGTGCCCCCNACACACACACAAATTGTTTAGAATTATATTTTTTGTTCTAGCTCTAAAACTAAGGGTAGTTTACTGGTGTTTAAGAATTTATTTATTCTTTTATAATGGTTCCAACAATGTTATTCAAATTGAATATCTGAAGAACGTTTTACATTATACATATTACTGTGCGCTCTTATTTATGTATAAAAAAAACTACTTTAAAAGTATTTTAACGATGAATAGTTTTCTTTCGAAATGTTTCTTAGAATGTATAAGTCTTACCCAACATACTAAATAAAGCTATAGGTTTGATTTTCATAATATTATCAATTAAAGGCAGTAGAGTGAATGGAATGATCGAGTTTGCAGTTATAAGAAAAGTCATCCAGCCGGCATTAAAATCTCGACCTGCCTGCTGATCTAGTTTTTTCAAAATTCTCATGGGTATTTGAAGGCCAAATTTAAGCTAGTTCTCCCCAGTGAAGTTAATAAGTAGTTAGTATGTAAAATATAAAACCTCAGCACAGTTGGTAGTGAGTATCTCCAGATAGCTAAATTTCTTGAGTTTGAATCCCAGCATGGCCTAAATATATATATATATATATATATATATATATATATGATTAATTAACAGCTGGGGAATGGATGTTGTGTTTGTTCTGGATTTAAGTTAGTTTATAAATCATGTGTTGATATAATGTATGCTCAGAAAATGCATGTAAAATACCACAAATAAATAAAATAAAAGTATATGAATATACTGTACTTACCATAAATATTTTTTTATATTTGTTTATTTATTTTTATTAGTTCTCGCTATGGAGTTGTTGAAGGTATTTAAATATATATTTTTTTAAACTTCTGTAAAAATACACACACAAATTTAATAATTTTTCTTATTTTTGTTGCGGAATTAGGTGTAAATACAAATGTATCAAAAATAAACACTTTCTCTTTTCATTGTTCTATATTCAGAGAGTATCCGTTAATTGCTTTTAAAGTTTTAAGGGCGATAGACTCGTCTATTTTTTCTTTTTATTCTGGAAATATGAAAATGATCCATCATATAGAAATCCATTATTTTTATAAACTATTTAGATAAAATATAATTATCAATTAAATAACTACACTTATTAAGGGAACGTTTAATAAATTAGTTTTAAAATACTCCCTGAAACAATTGTATAGCTTACATTTAACTGACAGGCCTGTAATTCTTTAAATATTTTTTTTAATTCTACGTGATTTTATGCATATGTGTTTTTTTACAAGCCAAAAAAAGATATGAAAGAGAATATGAGCATGATACGAAACTTGCTAACGGGGGAAAAAAAACTCAACAACATCCAAATAACGTGCAAAATTACACCTCTTCTATACGGAACACGTTACAAAAGAAACTGAGAGGGGGAGAGTGGTGGGGAGGGGGGGACGAAAATATTATGCAAACACGTTCAAATTTTTTTTTACATGTTTAGTAACATAACAAAATGGTTATAAAATGAAAAAGCATTTTTTAAATATTGTTAGCCCTTATGAAAAGTCATTTTAAAAAAAATTTAATAAGAACAATTATTGCAAACAACATGACGTGTATAGGTTACTTTATTCTTTCATTAAACTTGAATACGTTTCTATTCTGTGAGGAATGTAGTATTATCTGTATTGAGTACAAATTAATAAGTATATTTTTATGTATATGTGCTCCTGTACTCCTGAACTTAAGTCTACAGGTTAGGCCCCTGATTGGGTTAACTTAGCTCTAATCATGTTAAACGTCTTACTTTCCTCATCATCGTATTTACTAATTTTTATAAGATGTTACCCGCCTCGGTGGCGTAGTTGGCTAACGTGCTTGTCATGTTGAGCTCGACTGCTGAGGACGGGGAGATCGAGGTTCGAATCTCGGTCGGGTGAACTGGGGTTGGTTTATCCTAAATGGTTTTCCACTCTCCCTCCACGCAAATGCGGGATCACTTCCTCTATTTTAACCTTCCAAATTCCTAATCCATTAGCGTAATTAGTACTTAAAGCGTATTACCCGAACGGGTAGTAAGACGCGGTGCTAAATATTATTATTATATATAAGGTGATCTATCTTTTGAAAAATATTTTACCTAGGTCAAATTGAGTCTCTATGCATTTTACTATTAGAGGCATTCGTTTTTAGATCCTAAAACTTCATCCTATTTTCTTATTTGAGGTCATTCACGGTGTTTCTGTTCCATTTTTACCTTCCTTTTTATCTTCTATATCATCACTCGATAAATTATTTCTTATCACAATGTGACCCATCCAAATGGTATTTCTTCGTAGTATCACCTGCAGAATAATTGTTCTTATTATAGTTTATTATTCTTATGCCTTATTTATTAATCACCCAGTCATTTCAATTCATTCTTTATATCCCCCTCCAATACCCCAGCTCGATGCTTTCTAAATAATGATACCCATTTTTCCTTAGAGTCCATGTTTCAGTCACATACAAAACTCTTCTCCATATGTAGCAACCTATCAGTTTATTCCTTTTCTTGAGGATCAGTTTGCTAGTCAATAACCTTTTATTGTTGAAATAATTCTTGGCCATTGCTGTCAAGGTCAAATTTTCAAGTCGGAAGCATTCTCTTCTGGCTGAAAAAAGACTTTGCCATTGCTATCAAGGTCAAATTTTCATGTCAGCGGAATTCTATTCTGGCTGCAAGAAGACTTGGCCATTGCTGTCAAGGTCAAATTTGCAAGTCAGCAGCATTCTTTTCTGGCTGGAATAAGACTAGGCCATTGCTATCAAGGTCAAATTTTCATGTCAGCGGAATTATATTCTGGCTGCAAGAAGACTTGGCCATTGCTGTCAAGGTCAAATTTGCAAGTCAGCAGCATTCTCTTCTGGCTGGAATAAAACTTGGCCATTGCTATCAAGGTCAAATTTTCATGTCAGCGGAATTCTATTCTGGCTGAAAGAGGACTTAGCCAGTGCTGTCAAGGTCAAATTTGCAAGTCAGAAGCATTATCTTCTGGCTGAAATAATAATTGGTCATTGCTATTTAAGACTTTAAATTATTTCTTATAAAAGAAGGTATATGAAAAAAAGATCATATAGTAACATTAATTATACTTAACACGTTATAACAATCGATACATTACTAATATAATGATAATTTGATTAATGCATCAGAATAATTTGTTTCCACTCATAGTCGACGATGTATCGCTGTGCCATATTTTTAAATATTGTTTGAAAGTCTTTGACTTCGCAACTACCATATCAGTCACACCACATTAGGCTATCAAAATCTTCAATTAATTGAACCTTAAAAATCCTATTAACTTAAAGATACACTTTTAATTGGGTTCTATAGCATTCCACATTTTTATTGCGTGATCCCGTAAGTAGAAAGATTAAGTTTAACGATGATATAATAATTTTATGTTTGCTAAAATACGTTTATAATATTGTGTACTTCTTGCACGGGAATCAGCGTTGTTATTCTCTCGTTTTGGTGTCGCGTCAATCTTTCCTCATATAAGACAAGTTTAGCAACGCTGGTTAGTTGAGCTTTCCAGTAGCTCCTTCTTACCACAGCACACCACCTCCTGACATAACTAAGAGCGAGGAGATTCGGTGACAGTTAACAGAGAGAGAGAATAAAGCTTTTCTCCATATGATATACAGTTCGCTCAATGATATTGGGTGTAGTCTTCTAGATCAGGGGTCTCCAAACATGTTGCAATACGGGCCACATAATATATTTTACACATTTTTGTGGGCCAAAGTAACGTTCACCTGTTCTTCAAGAAACATTATTTTAGCATCCATCCTTCCATTTTACAGAACGTTCTGCCCAGATACACAAAATAATTCACTTGCTGTAAAATATTTGTATTCATATTAAGCTGACCATTATTTACTGATCCCTAAATATTTTAGGCTTCGTTAGTTATGTTATATTAGTTGTAGAAATATCAGCTTTCTTTTATAAGCCCACTCAATATTTTCTGAGATCCTAATTCGGGATTCATAGATGAATTCTGGGGATGGGAGCCGTAAATTAGTTTAGGGCAGTATCGCTTGTATCAACTTGAAATGGCGTCATAAAGGAATGCTCATGCGTCTACTAGAAGTTCATAGAAATAGAACTGTGAAGTCTATGTAGAATTCGCCATTACTGTTTTGTTACTAATTTATCGTTTATTTTAAAGAAGAAGTCTCGCTAGATTTTCTAGATTTTGAATCTATAGCGTGGTTTATTTATAAAATAAAGAATCTAGTTACATTAGATTGAATTTGATAGATGAATTAATTATTTGACATTCCGAAGTAAAATCTGCGTTGTATTCCAAGTGTAACTAACGCCCCTCTTCTGCGATTTTATCTCGCGGCACTAACGCCGTGAGCGCTAGCGATGAGCTTCTACTTGCCCACATCAGAGGGGCATTTTTATACTAATCACTTTTCTATGGGTAATTTATAAATTTTGATTCGTTAAATAATGGATTAATATGTTCGCTAGAGAGAAAAAAAAAAGAAGACAAAGCCAACAGTAGTTCCAACAATGGTATCTCAATAATCACCCTTTTGTGAAGCGAATGGAGGTAAACTCCCTCCCGAAGCTCCTCTCAACATTCTAGAGTCCAACAGTCCCGGTTAATGTCGCTCTGAAACCGCGGAATAATAACGTGACATGCGCGTTAACCGCACGCCGTAATGAGGGACCGACCACTGAAATCTCATTTCCTTTGTGGACTCTGTTGGTAAGAGAAGAGGGGTGAGGGGAAATAGCGAGAGATTAATACAAGTCCGAATATAATACGCTGACGTTCCAAGTGCTCATCTTTTGATCAGTTGTTTTAATACTATCGTCGAGTCAAGAGCGGTGAGACTATCTCTCGAATAAGTTTAGAGAAATCTCGGTTGTAATCCTGGCTTGGAACCAAATTCAATACTATAACCGAATGCAAGGAGTACAGACAGTTGTTTCCTTGGCTTATGGCCAGAGATACACACAAGTGTTTCCTTGGCTTATGGCCAGATATAAAGACAAGTGTCTCCTTGGCTTATGGCCAGAGATAAAGACAAGTGTCTCCTTGGCTCATGGTCTAAAGATAAAGACAAGTGTCTCCTTGGCTTATGGCCAGAGATACACACAAGTGTTTCCTTGGCTTATGGCCAGAGATAAAGTCAAGTGTTTCCTTGGATATTGGCCAGAGATAAAGACAAGTGTTTCCTTGGCTTATGGACAGAGATACAGACAAGTGTTTCCTTGGCTCATGGCTAAAGATAAAGACAAGTGTTTCCTTGGTTTATGGCCAGAGATATACACAATGTGTTTCCTTGGCTTATGGCCAGAGATAAAGACAAGTGTCTCCTTGGCTCATGGCTAAAGATAAAGACAAGTGTCTCCTTGGTTCATGGCCAGAGATAAAGTCAAGTGTTTCCTTGGATATTGGCCAGAGATACAGACAAGTGTTTCCTTGGCTTATGGACAGAGATACAGACAAGTGTTTCCTTGGCTTATAGACAGAGATACAGACAAGTGTTTTCTTGGCTTATGGCCAGAGATAAAGACAAGTGTCTCCTTGGCTCATGGCTAAAGATAAAGACAAGTGTTTCCTTGGTTTATGGCCAGAGATATACACAAGTTCTTCCTTTTTGAGAAAAGTGCGAGGTGTGTTGCTACTGTGAATTGATCACACCTTCGTATGTCCTTGTCTTTAACTGCCCCCTATTTCTGTCTATCTTCTGAAAACTGTCTTTTTTTTGTTAGTCATTCTCTAACAATGACACTTTTTTTTTCTTCTAAATATATATATATTTTTTTCTATTTTAGTTTTCTCTGATCTTCTCTGCCTTTTGTTTTTTGACATACTCTCCAGTTTGGTGGATATTATATTAACTTCTCTCTTTTTTAGAATTCTTCCTTTATCGACGTGTTTCTTTTTTTTTATCGCCGTTCCACTTTGTTTTTATCCTTCTTTGTCTCTTGTTGTGTTTTAAAATAATCTCTTGTGCTAGTATATTTTGACTCCCTCTTATTTCTCCTTCGTAACTTTTTTTCTTCCCTGTATCGTGGTTTCCCTTGTATTAATGTCTGGATTGCTACTAACCCATTCGTATCTTCTATTTATTTTAATCACATGTATCTCTTTTAATTTTTATTTTTTTTATTTTTTTTATTTCCAAGTCTTTGTGTCATTTTTTTCATCTAAATTATCATTCTTCTTCGTCCTTTTTTGCCTCTATCAATATTTTGATAGTTTCCCCCCCTGCTCCGCTAAACTTGCCAACCCAATTGTGTGCGCACGCGGCCTCCCCTTTCCACTTCTGTCGAACCGCCTCCGGTGTTCTTGTTGGCAATAACGAGCTGTCTTGTGGGGAACTTGAAGAGCTTACTTCACTCCTACAAAAGGAATACGATGACGTTAGTGAGAGAAGACACAACCAAGTGAAAAACAAATGTTCTGGGTTGTTTAGCTAGGAACAAAAAAATATATAAATCTTTGGTTTTTCCTATTTATTTATTTTCGTCCATGAAGAGGGGGGGGGGTAAATCCCTTCTTTGCCTTTCTTCAAAGTTTTATTTATACTTCCCTTAACCCTTCAGAGAGATAAGTAGTAGGCATAGCTTATTGTGATCGTCGAAAAAAATTTAAATCGAGATTAGTTTTTTTTAATGTCCACGTTTCATGGCCCCCTTACACTTATAAAGTGTGGTTTTCACAATAAAGTCTGTATCTTGGCCTAGAACCGAAACCATTTTACCAATTTGGGTTAAAACTTGATATTTTGGGTTTCCATAAGGTTCCTCCAAGAAAGTTTTTTTGAATTAGATACCCGACCCTAAAATTAAGGATAGTTTACTGAAGGACAAAAAAAGATAAAATCCATTTTCTCGAAGTCTGCTCAAATCATTTTAGTTCAATAATATATATTTATAAATTGCTTAGCATTTCAAACAAAATGGATTTTCACGTTTTCCAATTAAAATGACTTTACGTCTAATAAACAAGAGCGATAATATCCCAATTTTCATATATCTGTATTATGAGATACAAAATAGCTTATAATTGTAAAAGTGTAGTCCTATTACATAAAAAAACACTTTTATTTGGAATACTGGTTTATAAAACCAATATTTGATGAGTTATAAGCAAAGATATAAAATTAAATGGTACGGCGCACCGCACAGACTCTCTTCATTTTATCCTAAAGTAGACATTTACTAAAATTTTATAAGATTTGTGAAGCAACAATAGGTATATACATTGCTGTATAAACATTATCACCAAAGATAATAAATGAAATAATATACACTGCTACTTTATCTATGGCCTTAGGAACTAGGATCATTAATACAAAAAGATTGAGAAAAAATAAACATCTTTGTCCCCCTAAGAGAATAAGAATTAAAATCATGTTCAAAGACCTGAACTAAATAGTAAACATATTTGCTTATAGCTCAGAAACTATTGGTTTTTTAAAAAATATATTTAAAATAAATATTTATACATCTAATAGTACTAAAACTTTACAACGGTAAGATATTTCGTACCTTAAACAGTTGCGGAAAAATGATGAAAATTTGAAAATTTCCCTCTTGTAACGTACCCATAAAGTCATTTTCATGAGAAATTGAGAATCAACATCTGGTTTATAGTATTAAAACTATATATATAATATTTAATCATAATCGTTAGAGTGGATTTCGAGAAAATAGATTTCTTCTCTTTTTGCCCTTCAGTAAACTATTCTTAAATTTAAAGATATATAATTCCAAAAACGCCTCGGGGGACCTAATGAACAACCCAGATACGAATTTATAACCCAATCAGTAAAATATTTTTGACTCTAGCCCGGGGTACAGACAGACTGACAGAGAGACGGCATCAGGAAAACTTTTTTTTTTGTTTCAAGGGGTCATGAAACGTTGACATTTATCAAAATCTCGAATTCAAAATTTTTTTTGACGGTCACAATATTTTCTCTCAGAGGTGTCGAGAGAAAGTAAAAATGATGCAGCTCTTTGAAAACGGTAAACTCATGCCTTACAGGCAGAGGGAATTTCACACCTTTGCAATTTATTAATTTTAAATATTCTGTGTATGTCATGTGTAGAATCATGGAAGTAATTCATGTAAACCTTCAGAGAATATTCCACTAATCAACATAAAGTTTGGTCCCATTTCCATATTAAAGTTTCTCTTCTGTGATTTTATTACGAATGGACATTTAGAGAAACTTAAAATTTATTTTATTTTTTTATCGCCCCGTCTTACCACAATCATGTCCAGGTTATACGCATAAGTAATAATTAACCTTCTACGTGGTGTAGTGGTCAGTGAATCTCGATACGAACCTAAGGATCCCTTATTTGATTCCTGGCTGGTACCTTGGGTATTTTTCCCGAAAAGGGAATTACCCAAACGGTTACCAGGGTTTGGTTGGTTAGGTTTAATTTTGGTTAAGACTTACATTGACTTCCCAACTCCATAATAAATATCATCACATCATCACATTGCGGGTACGACATGTAGACAACCTCCTATGGTGTACCCTGGGCAACTCTCTGAGCCACCAGAGGGGCAAATAATCTACATACAGGGGGCCGAACTGGACGTCAAAGTCCGACCTGGCCATATATACCGTACGATAAAAAGTACTAATTGCGTTAGTAAGTTATGAATGAGGAAGGGTGAACTTAGAGTAAATATAATTGCATTTGCATGGATAGAGAGTGGAAAATTATTTTGGAAAAAAAAACCTTCAGTATACCCAACCAGGATTTGAACCCCGACCTCTCTGCCATCGATAGTAGAGTCCAGTCCAAACACAAGAGTCACCTTGGAGCATGCGACCACCGAAGCAGTTTTTGATTAAACTTATTGACTTGTTCTATCTCCACGCAAATGCCACTATAGTGATATAGTCGTATTTTAGATTAATGTGGAGTTGTAGGCTTCTTCCACCAAAGCTGATGCTACCGGACGAACATGTGGCGGCAGTCGCATCATCAAATCGCCATTAAGCTGAACATCTCTAGAATACGAGAAGAAGAACATTCACAAGACGTTCATCATCATTAACGGACTACAATGAAGGAGGGAGAAATGGCGGTTAAAGAGGGACGAAAGAATGAATAGAAACTCGAATAATGGACGAAAAATAATGGTAAGTTGTAGAGAGTTTTGTGTTCACATATCCCTCCACAGCTGATTGTAATAAACTGTATAGCATCAAACCAGTGGTGAGACGAGAACGTTTTGAGATGGCTGCCAGAAACCTACTCCAAAGATTGACATATAGCAGTGGACCAAATTGTTTAGTTGTGCTTTGTAGCTCAGTAAACCATAAATTAAATATGTATCTGGAATTTGTAGCCAATAACTAGATTGGTGACATAAGATCTTGATATCGCATGTTAAAATGGACGCAGCAATGATGCCAATAACTCGATTGGTGACATAAGATCTTGATATCACACGTTGAAATGGACGCTGCGATGATGCCAATAACTAGATTGGTGACATAAGATCTTGATATCGCATGTTGAAATGGACGCTGCAATGATGCCAAAAACTAGATTGGTGACATAAGATCTTAATATCGCATGTTGAAATGAACGCTGCAATGATGCCAATAACTAGATTGGTGACATAAGATCTTGATATCGCATGTTGAAATGGACGCTGCAATGATGCGAATAGCTAGATTGGTGACATAATATCTTAATATCGCATGTTGAAATGGACGCTGCAATGATGCCAATAACTAGTTTGGTAACATAAGATCTTGATATCGCATGTTGAAATGGACGCTGCAATGATGCCAAAAACTAGATTGGTAACATAAGATCTTGATATCGCATGTTGAAATGGACGCTACAATGATGCCAAAAACTAGATTGGTAACATAAGATCTTGATATCGCATGTTGAAATGGACGCTGCAATGATGCCAATAACTAGATTGGTAACATAAGATCTTGATGTCGCATGTTGAAATGGACGCTGCAATGATGCCAATAACTAGATTGGTAGCATAAGATCTTGATATCGCATGTTGAAATGGGCACTGCAATGATGCCAATAACTAGATTGGTAACATAAGATCTTGATATCGCATTTTGAAATGGACACTGCAATGATGCCAATAACTAGATTGGTGACATAAGATCTTGATATTGCATGTTGAAATGGACGCCGCAATGATGCCAATAACTATATTGGTGACATAAGATCTTGATATTACATGTTGAAATGGACGCCGCAATGATGACAAACGCCGTATTGGTGACATAAGATCTTGATCTTGTGTGTCTAAATGGGCGTTTCACTTTGTTACAAACACCATTGTGGCCAAGAAATTAAATTTGTGATGTAATCATTTTATTACTAACTTCATGGTGGGCGATACCATATCGCACATGCGCCATCCAGATTCCCAAATAGGTCTTGTGTACAATCACATTCGTGGAAAACCCTCTAATTTTGGTGTTTATCAACTGACTATATTTTGTTTAAATATAGTTTCTCTTATTTTTAACTATACTGGTGGTGTCCATAGTTATCATCACGATTCATCATTGCATCAAAAGGGAAATGAAACACAATATTCTATTGTTTAAATCAAAACTTTACATAAGTGAAATTATCTCCTTTTCAATTACGTTTCATATGAAATGTCGTAGTTTTTTGATCAAAGTAAATGACTAGAAACGTATGATTTAACCTTGATTAAAGAAATAAAATTACCTTATAATAGGGTCACAAAATAAAATACTAAGATAGTAGAGGATTGTTTTAGTAGTGTCTTAGGTTCAGAAATGCTTTTCCAATAAGAAACACAACAGTGTGAAGATATTAATTTTTGATAATGCAGAGTCATTAAGGTGAGATGTATTAAAATCTAAGGTAAATAGGTTGACGGTTTTTAAAGCAAAGGCCCATTGTGTATTATGCGCGAAATCTGTTGTGTGTTATTTTGACATATTTTTATGGTTTTCAAAACAGCAAGTAGCATGCTTTATGTCCATAGCTTTTCCAGGCTAGATGTATTTTGTTTCCTTAAGTTTAACACTTTTCTCAAAAAATGGTAAAGTTCATAGCTATATATTTAGCTTTGTTCACGTGATCACAGTTTGAAACCTCCTGGGGCCACCCGGGAAAAAATTATGTTTTAATATGTTTTGGGTAGTAATAATAAGTGTTCCAGTGTTCAGCTTTTAATAATATTAGGACGTTTGAAAATCTTTGTACAGACAAACATCACGCTGCTTTTATTTAATTTTATATATTATTTATTTATTTGTGGTATTTGACGTCCACTTTCTGAACGGACTAATGATGTACGTTAAGTGGGCAAGAATTTCCATGGGCGAGAGTGAAAGCACCTGCTAATTTTGCTAGGAAAGTTATTATTATTATTACTATTAGCACCACGTCTTACTAACCGTTCGGGTTATACGCACTTACGCTAATGTGTAATGGTAGGGTGATTATGAGATGAAATGAAGGACTTACAGTTTAACGAGGAATCCGAACCACGGTGGAGGCCTGGCATTCCTCACATTCACAAGATGTCTTGTCAGAGGTGAAGGAAGGGTTTGGTAATCAGATAAATCTTTGCCGGGACCGAGGATTGAACCCCGGCCGCCAGCATAGAAGTCTGACACCTTACCCCTAGACCGCCAGGTCACC